>JAPZIH010001120.1:0-102045 GCA_027410445.1 Discoglossus pictus
GATTTTAGCCTTGCGAAAGTGACAGATCAAAGGCTCCTGGAGGCTGTAAGTTATGAGTTTGTTATGCGCCATTTTTCCAAAGCCGTAACTCGAAAGCCGCTCCGAGCTGCAAAAAGGCACCAATTGAATAGCAAAATAGCTTGAGAGCTCACTTACGGGCTTCCGGATCTCAAATTCGCTCAATTGAATATGGCCCTTTGTTTACCAGAGAATATTTCTATTAATAGTTACTGAGGAAAATATCTGAGCAGTGTTTAGAATATATTCAACCCTATCTTTATAGATGTGTCACTCCATATTCGAGTTACAGTAACCCAACCTGAATGTTTTTACTTCAACACCCTAAATAATGTGTTTATGACAACACCCTAAGGCAATTTAGCATTCTATCCGTCATTCTTTGTTTGGGTTTCTTTCATAAAGGCCATTATTATCTTGGGTACATAGACACATAGAATATATGTTTGCAATCAATTAAATACAAATTAGTCTCTGGTTTCATGCTACCCTTTCAACTGCTATTCACTTTTAAATCATATATTCAACTCTCCCAGTCTTCCTAAATGGTTGAGAGTCAATGTAAACCACAAACTTTCCACTGAAGACAGGAGACAGCTTGCACTCACTGTATTTGTAATTTCTCGATCTGGCTGTAGACTGTATCATTTAAAAGCAAACATCTAAGATAGCAGCCTCTAAAGAATGACAAAAAGGGTATATTTCCAAACTTAAAGTCAATGTTGGGATTCTGGTCTCTTCCTCATATACAGGTTTAATGGATTATATTTATTATGATTAGGTATTTTTCCCTAGCGAGGTAAAACATCTTCAGCTCTTTTTCAAGCTAGAAGGAACCTTTACATTCTAGTGAGAATAACCACGGAATTGAAGAGTTTTCACATCACTAGTGAGATTATCTCCATATGGCGAGTATTGTCCAATCTTCTACTATAACATTAAGTGCAATTTGTCCCTCAAATCCACCTGGCTGCTTTTGTAAATGTAAAGTCATACAAGTATAACATTTTCAAATTAATTAAAACATACTCTGCTGATGGCTTTACAAGTAGCTTCATTTTATTCTAGGAAATACATTTTTTTCCACATATTCTACAGTTGAGAATGACAACATTGATGTAGCAGTAACTTCTATTGTCAAGTAGCTGCAATCAGTGGCGTAGCTAAGGGGGGGCGAGGGGGGCGGACCGCCCCGGGTGACAGCATCTGGAGGGGTGACAGAGAGGCCTAAAATCTTTTGTTGGAGGTGACATAGTGTCACCCGGTGACACTATGTCACCTCCAACAAAAAATTTCAGCCCTCTCTGTGGCTCCCATCCTCCAGCCGGAACTACTTTCTGGATCAAGCCTTGCATTGCCCATGCGCATCCCGCCTGCGCGATTCGCAGCTTGATCCAAGAAGTAGTTCTGGCTGGAGGACGGTCGGCGCACAGGAGAAGACGTTGAGTGCGGCAATGCTGGCAGGATTGGAACCAGGTACGAGCATCAGCGGGGCAGAGCAGGGGGAGCATCAGCGGGGCAGAGCAGGGGGAGCATCAGCGGGGAAGAGCAGGGGGATCATCAGTGGGGCAGATCAGCGGGGCAGAGCAGGGGGAGCATCAGCGGGGCAGAGCAGGGGGAGCATCAGCGGGGCAGAGCAGGGGGAGCATCAGGATTTTCTCCTACATTTGCCGTTAACGGATGTATCTTGGGGAATTGTAGGAATTGAATAGCGATTTGCGATTTTAGCGATCGTAACTCTTGCGGACAGGAAAGATCAAAGGCTTCGGGTGGCTGTAAGTTCCGGGTTTAACCACCGCAAAGTTTTCAAGCCCGTAACCTGTAAAACGCTTTGAGTCTGCACAAAGACGCCAATTGAGTATCAAATTTACTTACGGCCTCACTTATGGGCTCCAGTAACTTACGATTGCTCAATTGAATCAGGCTCTATGTTACTTGTGGGTTAACTGATGGCGGATTACATTCCTAAAAGCAGAGAAAAGCCATAAATCCTGTGTCCACAGAACTTGCAACGGTCGTTGTTGGCAGATGCAGTTAATCATGAACAGTTAGCAGTCTGTCTGTAGACCTAAGACTGCAAATTTTTAGCTGTTATTAGTCTAATTTAAAAAAAAAACAACAGATCATTTTAACATAGAATCTTGTGCTCTTTCACACCATGAAGAACACTTATGTTGAGGTAAATAACCTTTTAAGTTTACCACCTTGGTTTCATTCCCACTGCTAAAATCTTTCTTGTGAAAAGCTACTTACATGCTGGTTGTACAAAAACCTTTTGCTATTATTCGCTATCTATAGCTTTCTCCCTGTGGTGTTGCCAAAAAGGGCTATAACATGACCCTTTCTAATTTATTTGCTTATTATATATATACTAGCGATTTACGGCAATAGAATTGTACTGTTTGGTACACAAAGTAAGTCTTTTAGTTGTGTGAGTACCTTCGGTGCTCATTGCGACCTTGTTGGTTGGTGTATTTTTGGTTATAAGAGCTCCTTTGGCGCTCATTGCAAGTTTTGCGCTGATGGCCTTTTGGTGCGCATTGCGAGCCTCTTCCCTGGTGTAGTTGTGCTCCTCTAAACACCGTTGGCGCTCCTTATCTCTTTCCCCCTTCCCTCCCCTGTGTGTCTCTTACCCCCTTCCCTCCCCTGTGTGTCACTTTTCTCTCCCTTACCTCCCCTGTGTGTCTCTTCCCCCCTCCCCTGTGTCCCCCCATTCCCTTTGCTGTGTGTCTCTTTCACCCACTTTACTCCCTGTGTGTCTCTTTCCTCACCTCCCCTGTGTGTCTCCCCCCCTTCCCTCCCCTTTGTGTCTCCCCCTTCCCTCCCCTTTGTGTCTCCCCCTTCCCTCACCTGTGTGTCTCTCTCCCCCTTCCCTCTTCTGTGTGTCTCCCCCTTCCCTACCCTGTGTGTCTCTTCCCCCTGTTTATCTCTTTACCTCTTCCCTCTCCTGTGTGTCTCTTTCCCCTGCCTTCCCTCCCCTGTGAGTCTCTTTCTTCCCTCTTCGTATATATATATATACACATATATACACATATATATAGATATATACACATACATACACACATATATATATACTAGCGACTTACCTGTAAAAAAATGACGGTAATAAAATTGTAAGGCAGGTAATGCTGTTTGCCAGAGAGAGTAAGTGTTTTGGTGGTCTGAGATCCTTCGGCGCTCATTGCGAGCCTCGCGCTGAGCGCCTTTGGCGCTCATTGCGTGGCTAGCAATGAGCGATTTTAATACCGTGTTTTTTTTCTTTTGTTTTGTGTATATATATATATTTTTTATGGTAATTAATGAATTAATTAAATCATAAATTAATATTACTTTACCTATTTGTAATTAATATATGCAGCAAGGAATGTACTGAAGTGCTAACAATCTGTTTTGATGTTCCTGCAGCATACAATGTAGATTTGGAGTGTTGTTGAGCTGAGGTGTAAGTGTCAGCAATGTGTGTAGTGTAAATAGGCTGCATGCTCGAGGGGAAGCAGTTAGTGTAGCTGTGTACTTCTGCATTCTGTAAGTTAGTGTTGTAAAATGGCTGTGAATGTGTATGTGGTATGCGGGTGTGGATGATTTTGCGTCCTTGCTAATGGTGTATGTTGTAGGTCATACAGGTTTTTGTAAAAGTCGTATGTGCTTGGCGTTGTTTTGCGGCTATAGGGGTCGTTTAGCTTCATTTTTTTTTCGGCTGAAATTTTTTCTCTCGCTTAGGGGATTTTCGAGTGTCTAAACTTTGTTAATTGCCTTGAAATTGAGGTGTAACCTGACTCCCAGATGTCCTGGGTGTCCCCCCTTGCTGTGGGTAAGTTTTTTATTTTATTTTTGTGTGTATTTTGTGTTTTTCTAATGTTTTCCGCTGTGCAACAGAGGACGCAGAATTAAAACATTTATTCCCCAAACCCCCCATTCTTGCATTTAGGCAGCCATCTCAGACAAACATCGGTGAACAGTAGATTGGCCAATGAAGTACTTAACAAAGAAAATGGCCCAAAACCCTGCAATAAAAATCAGTGTAAATTGTGTCAACACATCTGCAAAGAGGACACAGCCACGCACAAGAAGACCTACAACATCAGAGGATCGTATTCTTGTACATCATCCAATGTAGCCTACATGATACAATGTACTGCATGTGCTACATTGGAGAAACCAGACAGAAATGACATATGAGGATGAATCTACACAGACATTCCATCAATAAGCACAATGAGGAGACTTACTGTACTCCAGTTGGACACTATTTCACCCAGAATAACTACTCCATGAAAAATCTCAAAATCAAAATACTCAAAGTTTTTTTTAAAAACACTAAGGAAAGAAAAACATTTGAAATTAAAATTATTATGTTCTGTAACAGTAATAACTCAGGCCTTAATGTAGACATTGAATTTGTATCTCATTATCAAACTTTTTTGTAACCACCAACATTGATGATTGTAAATTTATATATGTGTTTTTATTGATTTTTTAATTTTTTGTTCTCTGCCTTCCTCCTGAGTTTGGTTACAGCTCTATGGTTCCTTAGATGTGTGCAACCCCACACTTGCACGGCTGGCTGAACAGAACATTATTTGTTAATCCTGGAATTTTTTGCTGTATTTGTGAATCAGTATTGACTCTGACTCGACAAAGAGAGTAATGCTTTCGAAAGCTCGTCATGAAACCTATGAATATGTTTGTCCAATAAAAAAGGTATCACTATATACTGCAATACTCTAATTATGCATCTATATAATATATATATATATATATATATATATATATATATTTATACACATACATACATATATATATTTATATATATATATATATATATATATATATATATATATATATATATATATATATACTGCATATGTAGAAGATGGACCAAACACAGGTACCACGCCCAGGATATCAGTAACACCATATAATCCCTTAGAATGAGGATTAATGCACATAATGACACTTACACCTTGTTTTATGTAAGTCCAGACACAACTGACATACCTTATTTTTTTATTTTGTATTTTTATTTATTTATTTATTTTTTTTGTTTGTACAAACATACAAAAAATGAACAAACATATAAATATAAAATTATACAGCAATCATACATAATACACATTTCCATAACATTCAAAATAGGAGGGGTAATAAGGAGAGTTGATCTTGCTTTTGCTGGTAATTCAACTCTGTTTAATAATGCTTGTTCTGGCTATAAATCAGAGAGTTTCAGCCGCTCGTATATATTCATTTGAACAATAGTTGTCCCAGATACTCCATCCGTCCGAGACAGAAATCTCTATACCCAAATTCTATATATCTTTTTCCAGCTCTCTGTTTCTACTAACCACTGCTTAAATTTCTCCTATAGAGGGGACCTTTGCTTGTTTCCAGTATTTAACAATTAACCATTTGGTCACCAATACCATGCGAATGATAAAAGCTTTCTCTTTCAAATTACACTTTTTCGGAAAAATATGGAATTAAGCAATCTCATAGGTTGGACAAATATTTTTGTTTACAAATCTTTGATATTAATGTGAAACAGGTATTCTTTAAGTTTTTAATTAAGGGACATCCCCACCAAATACGTTTGTAGGATGCCTGTTGGTCGCATAGTCTCCAGCATATTCCTAGATTTGCATCCTTCTTTATTATTGCTATTTTAGCTGGCACTAAGTGCCATCTCTGAATTATATATATAGTGTAGTTATTTATATAGTGTAGTGTAGTCGATATCTAACGACCTCTATATATTTGCATGTCCCAGCTCAGCTTTCCAGAATGCAGTGTAATAACGTTTTTTCTCGGAACTCAGAGCTGGAAGCAGGTTTTTTTAACTTGCTTTAGAAATTCAAATGTCAACACAGATGTACTTTTTATTTACTGTACTACTGTACAGTGGAGGGCTTCTATCGCTCTTTTGCCCACCATATATTAAAATATTGTTGTGGTGAACCTACTCATAAGGTCCACAACACAAGTTAAGATCCTGCTCCATGCTGATGATAGCCAGTAAGCTTGAAACAGCTGAACATGGATAGGATTCTCAGCTTGTGCAAAATCCAGCCTTGGCTTTGCATTAAAGCTCTGTAATACAGCAGGCATAAGCTTAAAGGAAGGCATGTTTAAAAATGGCTATGGATTAAAGAGTGAGGCATTTGTGGGCACATTTGCATGTCCCAGCTCAGCTTCCCATAATGCAGTGTGATTACTGTTTTTCTCGGAACTCTGAGCTGGAACCAGGTTTTTTAACTTGCTTTAGACATTCAAATGTCAACACAGATGTACTATTTATTTGCTGTACTACTGTACAGTGGAGGGCTTCTATTGCTCTTTTGCCCACCATATCAAATATATAATTGTGAGCATGCGGGTTGTTGCTAACGCTGCCGGCTCGGGTAGCGAGGCTGCGCTCTCGCGAAGCGAGGGCCGCAGTTGTTGGCAAGGAGCGCCAAAGGCGCTCCTTGCCAGCAACTGCGGACATCGCAAATTTTTGACAAACAAATACGAGACACGTTACGACCCATTACGACCTCTCAAAAATACAACCTTACCGCTCGAAACCCGCGCACATGAAAGCCTGAAAAACACAATAAATACACACAACAAATACATAAAAAGCTTACCTACATCAAGGGGAGGCAGACAGGACCTCGAAAAGTTACACCTGAATTTCACTTGAAATAAAAAAGTTTAGACACCCGAAAATCCCCTAAGCGAGAAAAAAAATGGCCGCCCAAAAAAAACGAAAGCAAGGCTACAGGACTCTAAAGACGCAAAACACCACCAAACACAACCCGAAAAACATTACAAACACAAGAAATACACACAACAAACATATAAAAAGCTTACCCATAGCAAGGGCGGGCACCCAGGACCTCTGCAAGTGAAGTTACACCTCGATTTAAGTCCAAATTACAGAGTTTAGACACACGAAAATCACCTAAGCGAGAGAAAAAATGGCCGCCGAACAAGACGAAAACGAGGCTAACGGACCCCAAACACGCAAAACACCACCAAACACCTACGGATTTTCCGAAAAAAGTCGGACGACATCTGAAAACAAGGACGCAAAATCAGCCGCATACCACACATTAGGCGCCATTTTAGAACACTAACTTACACAATACGGAAGTACACAGCTACCCTAACGGATTTGCCTCACACATGCTCACTATTACGCTATACACTGCACACATTCATGACGCTTACACAGCAGCTCCACAGCACTGATGCTGCAGCAACATGAAAACAGATTGCCAGCTCTTCAACACAATGATGCATATATTACTTCACAATAGGTAAAGTATATTAATTTCTTATTTTATTAATTATTCATTGCCATACCCCAAAAAAAAAACAACGCTGCTCATAGCACACAAACAACCAAGAGCCTCGAAATGAGCGTCAAAGGATCTTAAAACACCAACAAAATTAATTTCGCACACAAACAACATTACCTGCCTTACAATCTTATTCCAGTAATTTTTTGACGGGCAAGTCGCTAGTCACTTGTATAGTTCTCAGCAGCATGGGCTTGCCAAAAAACGTTGGTAACGCAATGTTAAAACTGCGGGCTCGCACAGCGAGCTCGCCACAACTGCGGCCCTCGCAAAGTGACGGCCGCGGTTACGGTCAGGCAATGAGAGCCAAAGGCGCTCATTGCTCTCCCTCTAAAATAAAACTCTTTATATCTTTCACTTGCTTCCTGACCCTTGCTATTCCTTATCTGTTACTCTTCCCCAGTTCTCTGCCCTTTAATTCCCTTTAGATTGTAATTAGCAAGAACCCAATCTTGTAGGGTGCTTTGGGATAAAGCACTTTCAGCTAAGAATCTAAGCTCCTTCAACTTTTGAATTTATTAAACTTGTATTTCCCCTGTTCTTATCCCCTGTACAGTGCTACGGAATATGTTGGCGTGATACAAATAAAAGATAATAATAATAATAATAATAATTGCGCTGGTGGAGATGAGCGCCATAGGCGCTCATCCCTACGACCCGTGGGACTACACATCAACAGAAATCTCAAATACACAATTCACAATGCGAGACCCTCAGCACTTTTAAAAAATCCAGTTGAAAAAGTACGGCCAGTAACACTTTGCAAAAAGACAACCCGCGGCACTTAGAAATAAAAAATATGAGGTCCAAAAAATAAGTTAACGGCCGAACCGCGCACATACAAAAAAAGACAAAAACACAAAGAAAAAAAATTAAATAAAAATAAAAAACATCACACACACCATGGGGGAACAGTTAGGACATCTGGGAGTGAGGTTGCACAACAATTTAAACACGATTTGCCAGGTTTTAGCACTCGAAAAACGCTTAAGCGACAAGAAAAATAGAAGACGAAAAAAAAAACGAAAATGAGGTTAAACGACCACTAACCACGAGACACACTATCATGCACATAAGACTGGAAAGCGGGACTAAGAAAAAACAAATGCGAGATGCGGGACTTTCGAAAAAAAAAATACGAGGTCAAAAAAATACAAAGTTAACGGCCAAACCGCGCACATCCAAAAAAGACAAAAACACAAAGAAATTAAAAATAACAAAAAAAATAAACTCACACACAGCACAGGGGGGGGGGGGGGGGGGGACGTCTGGGGCTGAGGTTGCACAACAATTTAAACAATTTGCAGAGTTTCAGCACTCGAAAGTCGCCTAAGCGACAAAAAAAAATATAGGATGAAAAAAAACGAAAATGAGGCTACACGACCCCTAACCACGCAAAACACCGCCAGGCACATAAGACTTTTACCCAGGAACGTACAAGGTACAATATACACTATTAGGAAACACGGAAAATGCTCCAGACCCGCGTAACACATACACAATCGCAGCCATTGTACAACACTAACTTGCAACTAATAACATTACCATTCTAAAATGGCTCTTTACACAACTAACCAAATGGTTTGCCCTCCACACGCAGCCTATTTATACTGCACACTTGCTATATTGATGACACTTACACCTCAGGTCATCAACAGTCCAAATGTACATTGTATGCTGCAGGAAAATCAAAACAGATTAAAAAATATATTTAAATAAAAAAAAAAGAGCAGGGGAGAGGCTTGCAATGAGCGCTGAAAGCTTTTCTGGGTTGTTTTTTACAGAGATTGAGGCGCCGTAGAGCCTCCACCTCCGCACATGTGTGGACCAAACTGCGTCCCTCCCCCAATTATAATATGTGATATATATATATATATATATATATATATATATATATATATATGTATGTATTTATTATAGTTATATATATACTAGAATATTGCCCGTCAAAAAATTACGTCAATGAAAATGTAAATGAGCTAATGCTGTTTGGTGTATGATAATAAAATAAATAATACATTAACAAAGTAATATACTTTACCTATTTTGAAGTAATATATGCAGGAAGCATTCTGTTGAAGAGCTGGCAATATGTTGCTGCAGCATTAGTGCTGTGGAGATGCTGTATAAGCGTGATGAATGTGTGGAGAGTAATAGTGTGCGTGCGCGAGGCAAATCCATTAGCTTAGCTGTGTACTTCCGCATTGTATAAGTTATTGTTCTCAAATGGCGGCTAATGTGTGGTATGCGGCTGTGGCTGATTTAGCGTCCTTCATTTCACATGTCCTCCGATTTTTTCAGAATATCCGTAGCTGTTTGGTGGTGTTTTGCGTGTTTAGAGTCCTTTAGCCTCGTTTTCGTTTTGTTCGGCGGCCATTTTTTCTCTCGCTTAGGTGATTTTCGGGTGTCTAAACTCCGAAATTTGTACTTAAATCGAGGTGTAACTTCCCTTGCAGAGATCCTGGGTGCCCCCCCTTGCTGTGGGTAAGCTTTTTATGTGTTTGTTGTGTGTATTTCTTGTGTTTGTAATGTTTTTGGGGTCGCGCGGGTTGCGACCTTGAATCTTGTACGTCTTTTTCGGGAAATCCGTAGGTGTTTGGTGGTGTTTTGCGTCTTTAGACTGCTGTAGCCTCGTTTTCGTTTTTTTTTTCGCCGGCCATTTTTTCTCTCGCTTAGAGGATTTTTGAGTGTCTAAACTCTTTTATTTTGAGTTAAATTGAGGTATAACTTCAGTTTTCGAGGTCCTGGATGCCCCCTCTTCCTGTAGGTAAGCTTTTTATGTATTTGTTGTGTGTATTTATTGTGTTTTTCATGTTTTCATGTGCGCCGGTTTCGGACGATTTTTGCGAGGTCGTAATGAGTTGTAACGTGTCTCGTATTTTCCTTCCGTAACTGCGTAAAATTTTGCGAGGTCCGCAGTTGCTGGCAAGGAGCGCCTTCGCCAGCAACTGATGCCCTCGCTTCCCGCGAGCCCGCAAGCGTTAGCAACAGCTTGCATGCTCACAACTATATATGTGATATAGTGTAGTGGCCCTTATCCCTCTCCCTTCTCCTTCCCTCTCACCCTTCTCCTTCCATGCCCCCTTGTTTCTCCCCCCTTCCCCATCTCTCCCCTCCTCTCACTATGTAATCCTAGGTATCCTTCCCCTGCGGCACATCTTCTGGCTGTGGCCGGGAATCGCTAATGACGTGAAGTGCGTGTGACATCACTCGGGACTCCCGGTCACTGCCAGAAGATATGCCGCAGGGGAAGCATACCAATGTCTACACAATAAGAGGAGGGGGGAGAGGGGGAAAGGGGGAAGGGGGAAAAGGAGGAGAAGGGAAGGAGAAGGAGAGGGGGTGCTGAGAGGGCACTGGGCCCCCTCCAGAGCAGGAGCCTTGGTGCAATGCACCGGATGCATTGGCGGTAGATCCACCCCTGGTTGTAGATATACCTCACACAAAAGTCAGATATATATTAAGCAGTAGGTTATAAGAATATTCTTAAAATGACCTGCAAACCTCAGAAAAAGGATGAATCACACAACTAATTACTGGGATTTGAATATTATGCTAATGATATGGATTTTTTTCGAGGCTCGGAAATTCTGAGGAATTATGAAGCAACATTTTATAGCTGGTATTTCAGGTTTAGTTTTTATATTTGGCTTCTAGTCTTTTTTTTAAATCAGTTCTAGACATGCATATAAGATTATTCGGAAAGGAAAGTCCTGTCTGTCTATCTATGATTTAGTGTATTTACTCTTGAGGTGCAAATATTTCTTCCAATATCAACTGTATTTATTCAAAGGACCATGTAGAGATATGGCACTTCACTGGTCATTCATATTGTAAGCCCCTTCAATTTGCTTATTGAGATTTTTCTATAACTGTTTATATTAGGTTTGCAAGGAGATGGTGTTTTGCAGAATCGCATAAACAGACTCGTTTCCATTCTTTAAACTCAAATCTGAAAATTCTTCAGATTTGAGAAAATATCCAATATTCATACCCACCAAATATCATTTAAGTATTTTATGTCAATTTTCTTGCAATTGGTGTATAGTCATTGACCTCCTGTCCGTGTTTGTATGTTACTCTTTTTCTTTTCATTGTAAACTTCCCTTTGATATTTTTAATAAACTATTCTATATTTTTAGTACTTATATATATTTGGTTATTTAATAATATTATGTGTCCATGATAGGATAGTCATTCACATGTTTTTAATTTATTTAGCAACAATATTATCTTTGCTATTTTGATTATATGTCATGTAAACAAAATATTTTATTATTCCTTTAGCCTAATAAAAACAAATTAATACCTGCACTAAACTACACACCTAACGTTAAACAGAGCGATCAAATAGCAGGTTATGTCATAGTAAATCCATATGAAACCATGGAGTGTTTCTGTTACTAATAAATGCAAAAAATACACCAGTAACAGTCTCCAGGTGTCAAATTACTGACAATGGGGATATTAATATTATGACATAGGGCCTCATTAAATTTTCCCTCGTAGTTCTCTCGGTCGTCGCAAAAGGCAGGTTTTTGCTGTTTGCGAGGACTAAATCCCTCGCAGCCTGCTTTGCGAGATGACTACGAAAAATGGCCGAGAATAAGCTCCGCGAGAGCTACGGAGTCACACGCAGCCATAAATCTACGAGTGATTCTCGCATCTCGGAAGAATCCCTACGAGAACAAAAAATACTAGCAAGGGATCCTAAAGCCTCTACGTGCTGCCTCGGAGCAGCCCGAGACAGCCGTGTGAGGCTCCCCCCTGCTCCCTATACACATCCCCATGCTGCAGGGGTCCTGCAGCCACCCCCACATTAACCCCTTTGCAGCGGGGGTCCCCGATCGGCCCCGATAAGGTCCCCGCTGCATTTAAAAATGTTAAATTCCCTGCCGCGGCTCCTTAAAGGACCCGCGGCACACAATTAACAATCCCAGCCGCGGCAAAAAAAATTAACCCCCCTCTATGCTGGGGGTCGCCATCGAGACCCCCAAAGTGTCCCCACATCAACCCCTTGCAGCAGGGGTCCCCGATCTGCATAGATCAGGCCCCCGCTGCCTTTAAACATTTTAAATTCCCCGCAGCGGCACACTATTACTAATGCCGGCCGCGGCACCAGAAATTAACCCCCCTCTATGCTGGGGGTCCCCATCGAGACCCCCGAAGTGTCCCCACATTAACCTTTTGCTGCAGGGGTCCATAGGGACCCCGGCAGCCCCCCAAAATTAACCCCTTGCAGCGGGGGTCCCCGATCGGCACTGATCGTGACCCCGCTGCATTCTAATTTTTACATTTCCTTCCTCGCGGGTCCTTAAGGGACCGTAAAGGTCCTGAAAGGACTCGCACTAAAAAATATTAACCCCAGGCAACTAAAATTAACCCCATAACTCATGGGGGTCAATACAGACCCCCATAAGCACTTTATTAACCCTGTCACTCATGGGGGTCAATACAGATCCCCATAAGCACTTATTTAACCCCATAACTCATGGGGGTCAATACAGACCCCCATAAGGCCTTAATTAACCCTATAACTCATGGGGGTCAATACAGACCCCCATAAGCACTTAATTAACTGCATAACTCATGGAGGTCAGTAAAGACCCCCATAAGCACTTAATTAACCCCATAACTCATGGGGGTCAATAAAGACCCCCATAAGGCCTTAATTAACCCTATAACTCATGGGGGTCAATACAGACCCCCATAAGCACTTAATTAACCCCATAACTCATGGGGGTCAATACTGACCCCCATAAGCACTTAATTAACCCTATAACTCATGGGGGTCAATACAGACACCTATAAGCACTTAATTAACCCTATCAGTCATGGGGGTCAATACAGACCCCCATAAGCACTTAATTAACCCTATAACTCATGGGGGTCAATACAGACCCCCATAAGCACTTAATTAACCCCGTCACTCATGGCCGTCAATACAGACCCCCATAAGCCTCTTTTTAACCCTATCAGTCCCATAACGGTATATTATGACCCTTATGGGCTGTTAAAACAGAAAAAAAAATTACACACCTGCAAAGGAAAGACAGACATACACAATACAATACATACATACAATACATTACATACAATACATTACATATAATACAAATAAAATACCCCCTATCTATCTAACATACAATCTATTTAATATACAATAAATCCTAACTATATCAAATACATCCCCCTATCTATCTAATATACAATACATCCTAACTACGTCCAGAAACCCTAATACTAAGCTGAAATAAAATAAATAAAATCCTAACTACATACACAAACCCTAATTCTAAGCTAAAAAAAATAATTAAGACCACTTACCTTTGAGATGTCCCTTCAGATCACCAACCTAGGGGTAAAACCCCCCCAAAAAATGAGTACAAAACATTAACATAAAATAAATAAACATTATACACATTCTAAATATTCTACTCACCTTTTCAGCATGTCCCGTCCTTCTTCTTTTCTTCTCCGGCGCGGCCCTGTTAAAAAAACCACAATACATTACTACACATAGAGACACAAAATAAAATAAACATATAAACATATAAATATACATTCAACTTACCTCCCCGCGATGTCCCCAGCCTCCTCCTCTTCAGCCCCGGCTGAGCCCTCGAACCATCCGCGCTCTAAAAAAATAAAAATAAAACAACAGCCAATGAGAATGCGCAGATGTCTTCACCCAATCACTCCATGGGGGTGTATCCCATTGTGATTGGCTGAAGGCATATGCGCCTTGTGATTGAATCCAATAAAGATTGACAGGTGCTTTAGCCAATCAGGGTGGGATTTTGGGGTGTATCCCATCCTGACTGGCTCACACATTGACTTCTGATTGGCTGAAATTGATAGACAGCTTTTTCAGCCAATCAGAAGCCGCCATTGCCAATTTCCTTCCGGAAAAAGTCTCCGGGAGGCTTATTAGCGTCGGGGAGGTCTGCGAGTGCAGACCTCCGTTAGTTTTTTTATTTTTATTTTTTAGAGCGCGGATGGTTCCAGGGCTCAGCCAGGGCTGAAGAGAAGGAGGCCGGGGACATCGCGGGGAGGTAAGGTTGTTTATTTTATTTTGTGTTTGTATGTGTAGTAATGTATTGTGTTTTTTTTTAACAGGGCTGCGCCGGAGAAGAAAAGAAGAAGGACTGGACATGCTGGAAAGGTGAGTAGAATATTTAGAATGTGTATAATGTTTATTTATTTTATGTTAATGTTTTGTACTAATTTTTTTGGGGGGGGTTTACCCCTAGGTTGGTGATCTGAAGGGACACCTCAAAGGTAAGTGGTCTTAATTATTTTATTTTAGCTTAGAATTAGGGTTTGGGTATGTAGTTAGGATTTTAATTATTTTATTTTAGCTTAGAATTAGGGTTTCTGTATGTAGTTAGGATTTATTGTATATTATATAGATAGGGGGATTTATTTGATATAGGTAGGATTTATTGTATATTAAATAGATTGTATGTTAGATAGATAGGGGTTATTTTATTTGTATTATATGTAATGTATTGTATGTAATGTATTGTATGTATGTAATGTATTGTATGTAATGTATTGAAAGGTATGTATTTTATTGTGTATGTCTGTCTTTCCTTTTCTGGTGTGTAATTATTTTATTTTTCTTTAGTGGGGGGGGTGGTTGTAATGTATTTTTTTATTTTCTGCAATGTAGTTTTTGTTATTTTCTGTAATGTAGGTTTTTTTATTTTTTGTATGGTAGTTTTTTTATTTTTTGTAATTAGAGTGGTGGGAGGTTTATTATGGGGTAGGTAGTGTAGGTAGGTAGTGTAAGTGTTAATAGATGAGTGTAGAGGGGGTTAGTTTAGATTTAATGGTTTATAGGGGGTTATAGTGTAGTGTTTGTAGTTAGTGTCATGATGGTCCTTGTGGACCATCATGGCACTTATGTGGTTAATGTTAGGGTTTTAACAGCCCCATAAGGGTCATAATATAACCTTATAGGACTGATGGGGTTAAATAGAGGCTTATGGGGGTCTGTATTGACCCCCATGAGTGACAGGGTTAATTAAGGGCTTATGGGGGTCTGTATTGACCCCCATGAATTATAGGGTTAATTATTGGCTTATGGGGGTCTGTATTGACCCCCATGAGTGACAGGGTTTATTAAGGCCTTATGGGGGTCTGTATTGACCCCCATGAGTGACAGGGTTAATTAAGTGATTATGGGGGTCTGTATTGACCCCTATGAGTTATTGTGTTAATTAAGGCCTTATGGGGGTCTGTATTGACCCCCATGAGTGACAGTGTTAATTAAGTGCTTATGGGGGTCTGTATTGACCCCCATGAGTTATGGGGTTAATTAAGTGCTTATGGGGGTCTGTATTGATCCTCATGAATTATAGAGTTAATTATTGGCTTATGGGGGTCTGTATTGACCCCCATGAGTGACAGGGCTAATGAAGGCCTTATGGGGGTCTGTATTGACCCTATGAGTGACAGGGTTAATTAAGTGCTTATGGGGGTCTTTATTGATGGGGTTAATTATTGGCTTATGGGGATCTGTTTTGACCCCCATGAGTTATGGGGTTAATATTAGTTGCCTGGATTTAATATTTTTTAGTGCAAGTCCTTTTCAGGACCTTTACGGTCCTTTAAGGACCCGCGAGGCAGGAAATTTAAAAACTGAAATGCAGCGGGGTCACAATCGGTGCCGACCGTGGACCACCGCTGCAAGGGGTTAATGTGGGGACACTTTGGGGGTCCCGATGGGGACTCCCAGTATAAAGGGGGGTTAATTTTAGGGTCCGCGACCGGGATTAGTAATAGTGTGACGCGAGCCCTTTATGGAGCCGCGGCTGGGAATTAAAAAATTTTAAATACAGCGGGGGCCTGATCTATGCAGATCGGGGACCCCCGCTGCAAGGGGTTAATGTGGGGACACTTCGGGGGTCCCGATGGGGACCCCCAGCAAAGAGGGGGGTTAATTCTTTTTGCCGTGGCCGGGATTGTTAATAGTGTGCTGCCGGCCCTTTAAGGAGCCGAGGTGGAGAATTTTAAACTTTTAAATGCAGCAGGGGCCCGATCGGGGACCCCAGCTGCAAGGGGTTAATGTGTGGGGGCTGCTGGGGTCGCTATGGACCCCTGCAGCAAGGTGTTAATGTGGGGACACTTCGGGGGTCCCGATGGGGACCCCCACATAGAGAGGGGTTAAATTTAGGTGCGGGGGTAGTTGGAGTACCCCTCACGGCAGGGCTTCTGTGTGGGACTGCCGCGGAGGTCCTGTTTAGGACCCCCGCAGCAATTGATGAGGCGTGGGAGCCTGCGAGATCATCTCGCAGGCTGTCACTCCTCATGTACATTATCGCAGTGTTCATACGGACGGCTCTGCTGCGTAGTTCACACGTTGGTCGCAGCAGAGCGAATGTAATAGCGTTGTAACTTTCAGAAATTTTGCAGTACGTAGGATTTAAGTAGAAGCCTCTTATTTACGAGGCTGGAATTTAATAAGGCTGATAATGTTCACTTTGTTCAGGAATACCATTGTAAAGAATATATTCAAGTCTATACTTCTAGATATATTATCCCATAATTCAACTACAGAAATGCCCTATTTGATGTCACTAGTAGATTCAAAATGTTAGTACTGAATCCTTTGCAGTTCTTGTCACAGCTACATAGTGACACATATGCCCCAAACAATTGGTCATGTCAGTTATGTAGTTTTTACACCATTCTGATTATCTTGGGAGAAGTCCTAGGTTATATATCCTTTCAAATGATGAGAGATTTAATCAGTGGTATTTCAACTAACATAATTAAACAGATTGCATCTAAGGGTAGAGTATTTATTCAAGTTTACCAAATGCTTCTTCTGGATTGTAGTTTTCTTACATTAGACATGTAGTAAAAATACCTGCTTAATATTCTGTGAAGAAGTAAAATAAACTTAAGTGGCATGATTTACAGGCAAACAGGGTAGCTAACTGCTTAATATCATATTCCTCATGAACATATTCAATCTCCTGTGCTGCAAAAGGGCTATCAGACTGGCTAATACAGAAAATTAGAAGTAAGTTGCAAGGGAGAGTAAGACTAACCCTAAAATATGTTTTAAATATATTAATGGGAAGAAGGCCAGGAAGGAAGCTATAGGAACATTACAATGTGACACAGGCCATCTGATAATTAGTGACCAGAAAAAGGCAGATGAGTTAAATAGGTTATTTTCTTCGGTATACACAAGGGTACCAGTGGTTGGGACACTGCAACAAAATGGGGCTACACTGCCTTCAACAAAAAATTGGTTAACGCAGGAAGAGATCCAAAAGAGGTTGGAAAAAATAAATGTTAATAAAGTCCCATGTCTTGATTGAATACATCCACGGGTACTGAGGGAACTGGGTTCTGTAATAGCCAAACCATTATATCTATTTTTTTAAGACTCACTCACCACAGGGTCTCTACCAGATGGCTGGCGAAAAGCAGAGGGGATACCTATATAAGGGAGCAAGAGAAAATCCAGGGAACTATAGACTTGTAAGCCTCACATCTGTAACTAGGAAGCTTTTAGAAGGGTTAATAAGGGACAATATTCAAGGATATGTCTATTTGAACAAGATCATAAGTAGGAGTCAACACGGATTTATGAAAGATAGGTCATGTCAGACCAATCTAATGAGTTTCTATGAGGAGGTTAGTAGGAACTTGGATCAGGGCAACTCAGTGGATGTAGTCTTTTTGGATTTTGCAAAGGCTTTTGATACAGTGCCACATGGGAGACTATTGAGCAAACTTAGAGATACAAGAATTGCAGTAAATATCTGCTCATGGTTTGAGAGCTGGCTAAAAGACAGGAAGCAAAAGGTTGTTGTAAATGGAACATACTAATGGACTAATGTGGTAAGTGGCTCAGTATTAGGTCCTCTCCTTTTTAACATATTTATTAATGACGTAGAAGTAGGACTCAAGAGTAGTGTCTAAATTTTTGCTGATGACACTAAGTTATGAAAGGTAATTAAATCAGGTAATGATGTACTTTCCTTACAAAGGGATTTGAATAAATTAGAGAAATGGGGGGCTAAATGGCAGATGAGATTTAATACAAAAAAATGTAAGGTTATGCATTTGGGAAGGAAAAATAGCCATGCAAATTATAATCTTAATCGAGCAAATCTAGGGGTATCTGATATTAAAAGGGATTTGGGAGACAACCACCTAGGTAGCAGTGCTCAATGCCAAGCAGCAGCTGCAAAGGCAAGTAAAATATTAGCATGTATTAAGAAGGGTATAGAAGCAAGGGAATCATATTGTCGTGGTTTTTATAGCGAAAATATAAAAAAATTATATTTATGAATATTAAAATAATATTTAGAAATGTATCAAGTTCAAGTAACGTCAATTCATAAACAAATATAGCTTTTAAAATAAAACAGCATTTATTTTCAGAACACAATCAATTTTGTACGATAATAAGATTATTAGCAGTGTTAGAATTGTACACAGAATCAGCAATTTGATTAAAATAAGATAATCATAATATGCTTAAGTATTTATGGAAAAACAAGCAATCTTATCATATACCAATAAAATCTTCCTAATAAATATCAAGATACAATTAGAAATTCTTAAATTTATATCTCCTTTAGCTATAATTATAACACTAATCAATCAATATATAATCAATTTAGAAAATCTGGCAGAATCTATTTCCATACATAAACAATACCAAGTAATAATAGTAGCCTAATATTATTAGTATTAATCACTTATAGAAATATTCAAACTATTATAAAAACAGATACATATGCAAATTATAAGGTATTAAATAATTTGGTAACTCTTTAGGTATTTAAACTATTACATCAGAGAAAATAGATATATATTTAACAGGTAATGTTTGGGTATTTTGGTAATATAATTGATATAGTAATAAAATAAGATACAAATTAAATGTATCTATCTATGACTAAAATAAAAATAAATTTGGTCAAGACTATATAAAGGAATATAGTCAAGGTAGCAATATATCAATATAATAACAATAAAGTTTAGTAGGATATCCCCTAATTAGGGGCATTAAACAGAAAAATAGTCTATAAATATATTAATTATCAATTATATTATGAAAATATTTAGTTAGGCCTATACATTACCAGAAGTTGATTTAATTGAATTTGAAGTATAAACGCCAATCCTTTTCCCCCAAAATCAGATGTTATAGGCAATGTTAAAATTAGGAACCAGGTTAATAGAAATCTCAGGAGTGTCTCCTAGAGTCTCTGTGTGTGTCTCCCCGAGTCCTCTGTCTGTGTCCTCTCTCCCCTCTCCAGACCTCTCCTTCCTCTCAGCCCTCCCCTTGTGTATCGATAATACCCACCTAAATACTCCTTCTCTCCAATCAAATTGCTTAAAATTATCTAAAAGTATCTTTCCCTTGAGAAAAAGCTAACTCAAATATATTCTTGGTGTTTAATTTAATTAATGGGGGACAATGGACAAGATTTACATTGTGTGTAAGTTTCTGGGAAAATGTCTGAATTTGGGTTTCAGGATATAAAGCTTGTTTCCCATTGTTTCAATATTGTTTAAAGGAAATTTGAGTGGGGGTACTGTTACAATTGAAATAGTAAACACTTCTGTGTATATATCCATTGTTCTAATTATATCACCTGGATACACAAACTGTTTCATAAGGACAGATACTGAAATCAGGAGACAAAATTATATGTCAAAATTTAAAATCAACTAAAAGGGGTTATGTTAATAAAATGGAATAACATAATATACTGATATGGAAAGCTTAAAACATACTCTATCCGATGATATCAAACACTGCTGTATTTTGGGAATTTCTATATAAGTATTAATTAATTATAAAGGATATATTTAATCAGACATATACAATTAAAATGGGGTATATATATATAGAATATACTTATTTATATATTTAATAGGTAAAACCTCTGACAATATATAATTCTGTCACTGTACAAATCCCTAGATTGCCCTCATTTGGAATATGGAGTACAATTTTGGGCACCACTTCATAAAAAGGACATTTTAGAGCTGGAAAAAGTACAGAGAAGGGCAACAAAATTAATAAGGGGAATGGAGGGGCTAAGTTATGAAGAAAGGCTAACCAAATTAAACTTATTTTCCCTAGAAAAAAGGTGTCTACAAGGGGATATGATTACTTTTTTTAAATACATCCAGGGTCAATATAAGCATTTGTCAAGTGAAATATTTGTGCCAAGAGATTTTCAACTGACAAAAGGACATCCCTTGAGGTTAGAGGAAAAAAGATTTCACCTTAAAGAAAGAAAAGGGTTCTTCACAGTAAGGGTGGTTAAACTGTTGAATTCTCTACCAAAGGAGGTGGTGACAGCAAACTCAATAGATAACTTTAAAAAGGGTTTAGATATATTTTTAAATAAAGAGGGCATTCAAGGTTATCCTAGATAACTAGTGAAGGAATATTGATCCAGGGAGCAATTTGATGGTCAGTCTCTGGGGTCAGGAAGGAGTTTTGCTTTTTTTTGCCCTTATGACACAATTGGCAAGTTTCAATGGGGCTTTTTTTTTCTGTTTGCCTTCCTATGGATCAATTAACAATTATTATCAAATAGTGCATATATTGAAAGGGTCAGAAGAGATCTAAAAAGGTTCAACTTGATGGACTAACTGTCTTTATTCAACCTCAAATACTATGTAACTATGTAACTATGTAATCAATATGGACATTTCTGCAACTTGTCTTGTACAAATTTGTAGAACAATAATATGTAATAATAATATATAATATTAAGCAGAAAATGTGATGATAAAAATAAATTATCTTTACTTTTAATTTTAAATCATACATAGCATAAACCTTCATAATTTCTTACACCATCCCCTGCAGTTCGAAACCTTGGCTTCTCCTTTGACCCCACCCTCTCTTTTTGTAATTTTATAACCCTGGTTACTTGCATCTGCCCATTCAGCAGCATTCACAGAATTGTTCCCTATATATTTGAGACAACATTGCTTTATCATCCTTTTATCTTCACTTGCCTGGACTACTGTAGCTCACTACTTATTACACTCCCAGCCCATGCATTCACCCACCCCAAGAAATCCAGAATGGCTCTGCACTTTAAATTTTCAACCTTTATGCACAGTAAGTACCTTCACCATCCTAAACCTGCTCCAATAACATCCAACTACTACCATTGCATATTCTAATTCCTACTTTTTGTCTCCAAATCCTGATATGGCCTTAGTCCTCTCGTTTTACTAAACTGCCCTTATTTTACACAGTCTCTCTAATCCAAATTTCAGTCAGCACTTACACTTCCTATCTCTATACTGTTTCCAGACCTTTCCATTGATGTTAATTGCTTTGTGAGCAAATCACAGCTATTTTAACATAACTACTCATACGCATTCGGAAACAACTTCTTGCTTGTTAATGCATTTGATGGTGGGCCACATTATTTATATGGGAGGGAGGTGAGCATATGTTACACAAACACATATCATGATCACATATATAGTTGTGAGCATGCGGGCCGTTGCTAACGCTGCGGGCTCGCGTAGCGAGCCTGCTGCCCTCGCAAAGCGAGGGCCTCAGTTGCTGGCATGGAGTGCCGAAGGTGATCCTTGCCAGCAACTGCGGACCTTGCAAAATTTACAGACTTAGGACAAAAAAAACGAAACGCAGAAAAACATTACAAGCTCGCAAAAATATGACGTCCCCGCCCGAAACACGCGCATATGAAAACATTGAAAACACAATAAATACACACAATAAATACATAAAAAGATTACCTACAGCAAGCGCAGGCACCAAGGACCTCCAAAAGGTAAGTTACAGCTCAATTAAACTTGAAATAAAAGAGTTTAGACACCCGAAAATCCACAAAGCAAGAGAAAAAATGGCCGCCGAATAAAACGAAAACGAAGCTAAGGATTCAAAACTACTACACAAACTCGCAAAACGGAACGGACGCTCCAGACCACTTCACGAGGCACGTAACACACACTATGCGGCATGTACCACACTGCTATTACCCACCATTTTACATGAGACACACAAAATGGCGGCTGGAACGCAAATTTAACGCTGGAACGCAAATATCGCATGCGTATTGCGTTCTAACGGTTTCAACCACCTAAAAGTTTATAAATTCTGCACACTTTCCAGAAAATTCTACATTACTCCTGAGGTGATGAACAGTGTGACTGGATAGTTCACTGCTGCCGTTATTTGAGAAGATAATTATTTCTGAATTTACAACTTCACAATCTGAAAATTCAAACTGAGAGGTAAGTTATAATATGTTTCATTTATTAAGAAAGACCACAAAAAATATACAACTAAAAAAGAAAACACTTCCAACATTCCCAAACAAGATGTCATTCATGTATAGTGACATGTCAAATGTACATATGTGTATAGGCCCTACAACAAGCTCAGCTTAAGTCCAACTAATGACACAATTATATTCAAGCGATATTAATTTACAGTAAATAATGCCCGAAAAAAAAGAAGGACACCCATACATATTTAACCTGCAGCTCAATCTTTCCCTTTTTTTCACTATTCAAACAGACTCTGCATCAACAGCGTCACTCAAGAATTTGCAGCGAGGACTGTGAAAGTGAATTATTTTTCAACAACAGAAAGAAAGAAGAAGAGGTAAGAGACAAAAATACATGCAGAAAAAGAGCATGCTTTTCCAAAAACAAAACAATTAATACACAATTAACCATTTCCCTTTCTCTTTCAAACAAACACTACAAGAAGACTACCGGATTTACATTGGCAGTAGGGGCCCCTCTGTCATTCATACAACAAAAAGACTTCAATCAAGGTATAGTATAACAAATAAAAAAATAGACACAATCCCATGTTTACTGCCCGCCAATATCACAAGTCAATCAAAAAAATTAAATCCTCTTAAAGCCTCAATACAAATTACAGCAAAACAAGAACACCACAGTTCAAGAAATGTGCCAAACACATAAACAATTCACTAATAAACACATTTCCATAGCAAAAATAATTGTTAACTAGTGATGTTGCGAACATCAAATTTTCGGTTCGCGAACCGCCATAGACTTCAATGGGCAGGCGAATTTCAAAACCCACAGGGACTCTTTCTGGCCACAATAGTGATGGGAAAGTTGTTTCAAGGGGACTAACACCTGGACTGTGGCATGCCGGAGGGGGATCCATGGCAAAACTCCCACAGAAAATTACATAGTTGATGCAGAGTCTGGTTTTAAGCCATAAAGGGCATAAATTACCTAACATTCCTAAATTGTTTGGAATAACATGCTTTAAAACATCAGATATGATGTTGTATCGATCAGGTAGTGTAAGGGATACACCCGCTTCACAGTAACAGACCAATCTCCCCGTTTAATGCACCGCAAACAACCGCAAACAGTCCCTTTGCACAACCGCAAACTCCCCATTTGCACAAGGTTGGATACCAAGCTAGCCATGTCCCGTTCCTTGTCCTCACTGATGTCATTGAAGGTCTCTTCCTCCACCCAGCCACCAAGGGTCCCCAAAAGGTGACAACAAGCCCCCTGGGACGCCTGCTGTGTTTGGTCTTCCACCTCCTCAAAGCCACCTTCCTCCTCTGACTCCTCTTCTTCAGACTCCTCTCTCTGCGTTGCCTCTGTCTGCGTTATTATAAGGTGTGTACTGTTAAGTAGTACTATTCCTAATGGTTTAATCCCTGTTACGTCCACTATTAGGGGACGTGTATATGGCATTGATTTTTGGAACAGGGAGATGGAAAAAGATGCTTGGTCGGACCTCCTTCTTCAAATTTGGGGCACTGAGCATGCAATCTAAGGTGCCACCAGATATAAGTGTCACTGTGCACTGGCAAAAGTTGGCAGAGTAGGCGCTGTAGGCCTCACACACACGCCTGTAGACAGGCAACTGATATTCAATCGATTACAGTCAAAAAAGTGTTGTTTTATGTCACTGTACACTACGGTTGCACCAGATATGACGTATCACTGTGCACTGGCAAAAGTTGGCAGAGTAGATGCAATAGGCTTCACACACACGCCTGTAGGCAGGCAATTGCTATTCAATCTATTACAGTCAAAAAAGTGTTGTTTTATTTCACTAAGCACAATATAAGCTGTGAGCCTGACACAGGCAGGCAACTGAAACTAGATTACAGGAAAAAAAATGGTTGTTTTTTTTCAATGTATGGTACACCACCAGGTATGAGTAGTGAAAATAAGCGCAATATAAGCTGTTAGATGTTAGCCTGTCACAGGCAGGCATATGCAATTAGATTACACAGAAAAAAATTATAAAATAAAATAAATGATGTTCTAGCCCTAAAAAGGGCTTTTTGGGTTGCTGTCCTTGCAGCAGATATCAGATGAGTCTTTCAGGTCTGTAGTGGAAGCTAAATACACAGCCTGGCTATCTATTTCCCTATTAAATCTCCAGCAGCTACACTATCTGTCCTCTCACAACGAATGCAGCTTCAGAATGATTCTAAAATGTATGCTGTCCTTCAGATGGAAGGCTCTGGAAGGGAGTGTATGCTGCTGATTGGCTGGAATGTGTCTGCTGACTGTGAGGTGCAGGGTCAAAGTTTCCTCAATGATAAAGAATAGGGGGCGAACCGAAAAGCGCATGTGTCCGCAGTCTGATGCGAGCACGAACAAGCCAAAATCGCTGAGAATAGCCCACGGGCGAACTGTCCCCGACATCTCTATTGTTAACACAATGCATTACTAAAATATAGGTGGCGGACACAAAACAGGATAGCATACCAAACATTAGCAACATACAGAAAAAATAGATATTCTTCCTGTTTACTCTACAAGAACCTCTAACCATCACCCAGAAGCCAAATGCAGCATCCCACAAGCGGTGGACACAAAACAGGATAGTACAAAAAATCCCCACAACATATAGAAAAAACAATTCACATTCCTGTTTACTCTCCAACAACCTGTAACCCTCACAAAGAACCCAAATTAAGCATACTAAAAGTGGTGGACACAAAACAGGATAGTACAAAAAAGACCACCAACATATAGAAAAATAACTTCACATTCATGTTTACTCTCCAACAACCTCTAACCTTCACAAACAAGACAAATTAAGCATACCAAAAGTGACAGACGCTAAACAGGATAGTACTGCAAATACTTCCAACATACAGAAAATACAATTCAAAGTCATATTTACTCTACAACAACTTAAACCCTCAGCCACAAGCCAAATACAGCATCCCAAAAGTGCTGCACACAAAATAGGATAGTCCAACAAACATTGCTAAGATATACAAAATACAAATAACATTAATGATTACTGTACTAAGAAATGGAACTATAGCTGAGTACTAAAATAAAACCATTTTCAGGTGGCGCACAAAAAACAGCATAGCATAAAAAATCAGGATAACAGATAGAATCTAAAAAAATACTAAATCCTGTTTCCTGCCCAACAAACTACTACACTAAAAGAATAATACAATTACAACAGTAGTCGACACAAAACACTAATGAATGAATACTAATGAATTACAGCCACCTCTGTATGCTCTCACACACTCTCAAATGAATACTATTTTACACAGAACAAACAAAACTAATAGCACAACACATTGCTTACAAAATAAATAAACCATGCTATTCATGAACAATAAATTCCAATCAAATAACATTTCTCTTTTTCTTTTACAGACACTGCGTGAAGACTCTCGGACGAAGATTTCCATCAGCGGATCCAGAGATATGCATCTTCAAATCACACTTCCAACAAGGTACAGTATAACAAGTAAAAAAAGAGAAAAAAAAGGAACATGTTTGCTGTGCAGCCATGTCAAGAGCAAATATCAAATAAAACAACAACACACCAACAACAATAAGCCCCACAAATCAACATCTTTCAAGAAATATTGGTGACACTTTTCTAATTTATCTACTAATTACTTTTTACCTATAAACCCTGACTTCAATGTATCAAACTAAATGTGCACAAGATAAAACAGCATAGTACAACAAATAGTGAAAACGCAAAATGAAATTCTACTCTAAATTCTCTCTTCAGCTCCCTAACCTACAACATTAACCACCAAACCCAAACACGCACAGAAAATAAAATACCACAACAAATACTACTACAACCTACCAAACAACAATACAAACCTGCTTTTCACACCAACACCCTTTAAGCCTCTAACGAAAATATAAGGCTACTATTACAACAATCACCTACAGAAAAAATTGCAAACATCAATATATTACTAACATTTTGTCCCTCTACTATGCCTGTAAGCTAAACCTACAACATTAAAAATAGCTAACAAGCCCCCCCCCCAAAAAAAATAACACATACTCCTTAAACACTATAAAAATATTACATCTAAAATTACCTTGAATGCTATTACCTTCACTCTGCTATGCCTCTAACCCAAAAATGAAAAACGACAATATAAAAAATAACAACTACAAAATAAGACATACTAATTTAACTCTAGAAAATAACTTAATCTACAATGACCTATAATCACATACAAATAAACTACATTTTGAAGCACAACAGTGTTGCAACAAAAACAATACAGTAAAAATAACAAAAAATATATATTTTAAAATAAATTGCACATCACAAACTAAACTGATAATACATTATTTTCTATTACAGATAAAGATGCCTAATAACGAGACCAAACAGGAAAAGATAAGACGTCAAGCTAGAGAACGACAACAAAGATGGGCAAACCAACAGACGCCGGAGCAGAAGGAAATTCGACGAGAAAAAAATGGAAAAGACTTGCAAGCAAAAGACTATAACCTGAAAAAATTAAAGATACACCAAAAACGCCACAAAAACAACAAGCATTTAGAACCTGCTCCTGAACCATCATAACATTTTCAAGCAAATTCCACCAGAAAAAGAAGGAAAAACACTTGCAAGCAAAAGACTATCACCTGAAAAACACCAAAACATACACCAAAAAAAGCTACCAAAAAAACAAAGCATTTAGAACCTGTTCCTGAACCATCACATAGCATTTCAAATGATGATTCTGAAAATGAAAATACTATATGCTCTTCAAATTGTCCTTTACTTAAGTCTTTAGCAGTAGAGGTTCATAATTGTGGTGACATGAATATTCTCTGTCAGTTTTGTGAGGCTTATCATTTTAAAGAGGAAAGACCCAAAGATGGACTGTTCATTAGTTGCTGTCAAAAAGGCAAGGTCAAACTTCCAGAAAGACAACAATTCCTACCATATTTAAAAGACATTATGACTGAACCGACTTTTCCAAACTACAACAATTTCAAGACAAACATAAGATCATACAATAGTGCCATATCCTTTGCATCTATGGGCGCAACATTAGCTGCTAATGTACCAGGACATGGCCCTTACTGCTTTAAAGTACAAGGCCAAATCTACCATCGTACTTCCCATTTACATCCAGAGGAAGGAAAGCAAAGACATTTTGCTCAACTATATGTCCTAGATACAATGGAAGCTGTTGACCAACGTATGCAGCTGCAAGAAAATAAAAAATGCTTACCCAGTGTTTTTATAGAGCAAGATAAAATTATGGCAAATAACCCCTACACTCAAGCTTATAAAAAATTGCCAGAAGTAGAAAAGGAACAACAACTTCATGCAGAAATACATCAATTACCAATCCCAAAGGTCAATATGGTGCTTAAAAGAGAAAGACATACTGATAAACGCCGTTATAATTTACCAACATCAAATGAGGTTGCAATGGTGTTTCAAAATGATGAAGGAGAACCCCCATTTCAAAGAGACATTAGAATATATCCCAGAAATGAGGAGCAACCATTCATTAATATCAATATCTTAAGTACAAATTTAGATCCAATGACATATCCCATTTTTTCCCCCACATGGAGAAGCAGGTTGGCAACCAAAATTACAACTTCCAAGTTACCCAAATTCTAAAGTAAGAATAAGAAATAATATTTCCATGCTAGAATTTAAAGTAGCTCAAATTGCCATTCGAAATACATTCAATCCAATTTTATGTGGTGGGAAACTAACACAACAATGGATTTTTGATTCCTATTTGTAAGTTGAGGCCAATAATTTAAACTTCATCAAATATCAACAAGATAAGCTACGTGTAGAACAGTATTGTGGATTAATGGATTATGTTGCTGAGGTTGCTACAAGCAGAGACATGACAGCTGGTAAAGCCATCATTTTACAATCTTCTTTCCAGGGATCTCCTCGCAATATGCGAGAAAGATACAATGATGCCATGGCTATTGTCACCAAATTTGGTAAACCCGATTTATTTATTACACTTACATGTAATCCCCAATGGCCAGAGATTACACATAATTTACTTCTTGGACAAAGTGCTTCAGATAGACCAGATTTAGTAGCCAGAGTTTTCAAAATTAAATTACCGTATATACTCGAGTATAAGCCGACCCGAGTATAAGCCGAGGCACCTATTTTACTACAAAATACTGGGTAAAATGAGTGACTCGAGTATAAGCTGAGGGTGGGAAATGTACTGCCCCCTGTGTTCCCCCTCTCTCTCCCGTGTCTCTTCTGCCCTCTACCTTCCCTGTGTCTCTTTCCCCCTCCCTTATCACCCTCCTCAACCCCCCTCCTCATTCTCAACCTCCCTCCTCAACCTCCCTCCTCATCCTCAACCCCCTCCTCATCCTCCCTCCTCAACCCCCCTCAACCCCCCCATCCTCATCCTCCCCCCTCAACCCCCCATCCTCATCCTTCCCCTTCAACCCCCCATCCTCAACCCCCCATCCTCATCCTCAACCCCCTCATCCTCATCCCCCTCCTCACCCCCCCTCAATCTCAATCCCCCTCCTCAAACTCAACCTCCCTCCTCCTCATCAACCTCCTCTTCACCCCCCTCAAAATCCCTCCTCCTCATCAACCCCCTCCTCAAGCCCCCATCCTCAACCCCCCTCCTCAACCCCCCATCCTCAACCCCCCATCCTCATCCTCATCCCCCTCCTCACCCCCCCTCAATCTCAACCCCCTCCTCAAACTCAACCTCCCTCCTCCTCATCAACCTCCTCTTCACCCCCCTCAAAATCCCTCCTCCTCATCAACCCCCTCCTCAAGCCCCCATCCTCAACCCCCCCATCCTCAACCCCCCATCCTCATCCCCCTCCTCACCCCCCCTCAACCTCAACCCCCTTCCTCAACCTCCCTCCTCCTCATCACCCCCCTCCTCACACCCCCTCAACCTCAACCCCCTCCTCCTCATCAACCCCCTCCTCATACCTCCCCCTCACTTACCTGCTTACCGGAGAAGAAGCAGGTAAGTGAGGGGGAGGTATTTAGAGGGGAGAAAGTGAGGAGGGGGTTGATGAGCATGAGGGGGGTTGAGGATGAGGAGGGGGAGGGATAGAGACACAGGGGGGTAGAGAGACACGGGGGTTAGAGAGACACGGGGGGTTCGAGACACGGGGGTTTAGAGAGAGACACGGGGGGTTAGAGAGACACGGGGGATAGAGAGACACTGGGGGGGTTAGAGAGACACGGGGGGGGGGGGGGTTAGAGAGACACTAGGGGGAGTGACTCGAGTATAAGCCGAGGGGGCCCTTTTTAGCCTTAAAAAAGGGCTAAAAATCTTGGCTTATACTCAAGTATATACGGTAAATGAATTAATCCGTGACATCACTATAACTTACTTATTTGGAAAATGTCTTGCTTATGTTTATACAATTGAATTTCAAAAAAGAGGCCTTCCACATGCACATCTTCCTATAATCCTTCAAGAAAAAGATAAGTTAGATAGTGGTGCCAAAGTCAATTCAATCATTATTGCTGAACTCCCAGATGCGGAACTTTATGGTATATGAGATTGTTACTCATCGTATGATTTACGGACCGCGTGGAGATGTTAACCCTCAATTACCATGTATGGAAAATAATAAATGTACTAAAGAATTTCCCAAAGATTATAGAGACAAAACTTAAGCCAATTGTGATGGCTATCCATTATATAGAAGAAGAGAGGGACAAAGTGCCATTATTCGTGGAAAAAAGGTCGACAATAGATATGTGTGTAACAGAACCTTACCTTTGCCTGGGAACATTTATTACTACACTGGCCCTTTAACTGTTTGGAATGTTTTGATGATATGTAACTGTCATGCTGAGTTCAGTTATTAAAAGTTTTTCTCTGATGGTTGATACCAACTTCCCTTTTACACAGCAGCTTGCCAGGAAAAAGGACGTCTCCAACGGCTGATACCCTCTCACTACCGGGGTAGCTGTTACAATGTTGTACCATACAATCCACATTTACTTATGAAATATAATGCACACATTAATGTAGAAGCCTGTACTTCCATCAAATCCATAAAATGTGTCTACAAATACATTTACAAAGGCTATGATGCAGCTACTTTAGTCGTCAAAAGTGCAGACAATACCGAAAGCAGTGAGTTAGTACATGATGAACTTGCATCTCATGTAGATGCTCGCTATGTAAGTGCGCCAGAAGCTATGTGGCAGCTTTTAAAATTTGAAATGCACAATAGATCACATGCAGTATATAGATTAGCAGTACATTTGCCACAAAGACTTTTAGTCTGTTTCCAAGCTGGAAAGTAAACTAATGCATTGGCACGAAAGTGAGCATCGTCACACTACAATAACTGCATGGTTTCAATTAAATTCGAAAGATTCACAAGCAACCCAATTCTTATATATTGAAATTCCATATCACTATGTTTTTGTTAATGGATTATGGAGACCAAGAAAAACAAGAGGAAATAAAATAATACCAAGAATTTACACGGTCAGAGACCTTGAACGTTTCTGCTTATGATTACTAAGTTTTGAACACTTAAGAACTGTTAATAACATAGAATATGAATCCTTTTATTTAGCTGCCAGAATTAGAAATTTACTATCTGATGATACAGAATGGGAAAGATGTGTACAAGAAGCAGCACTATGTCAAATGCCATGCCAGATGAGGGAACAATTTGCATTCATTTGTATCTTCTCAAATGCTCCAAATGCATTAGCTTTGTGGGACACATTTAAAAGTAATATGGCTGAAGACTTTATGCAACGATACAATGAACCCATTGCACACTTAAAAGCATTCATGGAAATCCAAGAAGTATTTTTAACTCATGGATTAAGTTGTGCAAGTTTTAATCTGCCTGATCCCAGTCTTATAGATGACATAAACTTTGAAGACTATGACATTCAACTGCAAGTACAAAGGACAGAAGAAAGACTTGCAACTTTAAATACTTTACAATTGCAAGCATTTAATGCCATCAAAAATGCACTCGATGATGACATGGTCAAAGAGCGTTATTTCTATCTTGATGGACCTGGTCGGATCAGGAAAAACATATCTATATAATTTAATAATAGGTTTTGTACGAGCACAAGGTCAAATAGCACTTGCATTTGCCACTACTGGAATTGCTGCACTTTTGTTAGAAGGTGGAAGGACTGTCCATAGTGGATTTAAACTGGCAGTGCCTATTTTAGAAACATCAGTTTTAGATATTCGGATGACCTCATTACAAGCAAAAAAACTGAAAAAAAGTAAATTAATTATAATAGATGAGGCTACAATGATGTCATGCTATGCTCTACAATGTATTAACCATTTGCTTCCTTGAAGTCATGGATAATACTTTTCCATTTGGTGGAAAGGTAATGTTGTTAGGTGGCGATTTCAGACAAACATTACCTGTCGTTGTACATGGAAATCAAACAGACATTATCGAAACATGTATAAAGTCAAATGATTTCAATGATTGGCTTATTAAAATTGGAGAAGGAAAAACAGAAAAAATACCACATTTACCTGACGACACTGTGCACATCCCACCTTATATGATTTGTCACCAAGATCTTTTATCTGCTATATTCAGAAGTACAATAAATAACGAGGAATATTCTGAACTTGCCAACCAAGTCATACTCACATGCAAAAATAAGGATGCATTAATCCTCAATAATGAAATCTTGCATAGGAAAGAAATGATCACAGTGCTGATTCTGTAATTGCTGATGACAAAGAAAGTCAGGCAAACTTTTCAACTGAATTCATAAACTCACTAACTCCTTCTGGAATGACACCACATACTGCGTTACTGCGAAATATGAACCCAAAAAAAGGCCTATGCAATGGCACAAGATTAATTGTTCAACAATTAAAGGACCATTTTATAGATGCTGAAATTTTAACTGGTACCCATAAAGGAGAGAGAGTTTTCATTCCGAGGATAGATTTGGCACCAAGTGAAAGTAGCCTCCCTTTTATACTTCAAAGAAGACAATTTCCCATTATTATGGCATTTGCCATGACCATTAATAAATCGCAAGGACAAACTTTCAAATCTGTGGGCATATTCTTAGAACAACCAGTATTTGCACATGGCCAATTGTACATTGCCTTATCACGGTGCAAAAATCCATAGGCTATTAAAGTTTACATTGAAAAGAATGAAAGTCAAGGTGATTTATTAGAGGATGGACGCATTTTTACTAAAAACATTGTCTACTATGAAGTACTGTAACTTTCCATCAAAGAAACAAAAGGCATGCCCAACCAATGTGAAAACAAAATCAAAAATATACGAAACCACAATATAACCACCAAAAAATCGGAAAAATTACAGACAACCGTCTGTTTCTTTAAAAATATCATTATTACGCCACAGAAATTCAGTTTACACCAACTACATTTCAATATTAAACTACATACGATTGTAAAACACATAGAGAACAGTGGTTACACATTGCGGACCAACTTGAAGGTCTCGCCTTCTCTTTTTAGAGAACCACTTTTACACAAAGGAAACTCAATGTGCCATTTCAAACAATTACTACACCAACAAACAAAGGTCAACCATTGAAAACTACCAATAAATAAAGATTTCAGTCATAATTCATGGAAGTACTGTTTATGCATGAATAGCCCTACAAAATACTTGCCTTGCATTATTTTACTAAATTCAGTTGACATGTTAATTACCTATGTTACTGTTTAAAACGTTACAAGTTTCAAAAACAATCATTTAAAGTTACTTACTTACATAGATAAGAAAGTTCAAGTTTACCAAAATATACTTTCAAGTTCCTTACTTAGACATATTACAAAGTTCATGTTAACAGCACAAGCACGTTTTCAGCCACAATGTAAATGTTCGATTTCAGATTAAACATTAATCAAGGGAGTAATCCGATCACCACTTAATGGCCTCAGTAAGGAATTATTTTTTTTCCTGCTTTGATACAATTGCCTGCTTTTCAAAGAGGCTTTTTACTGTTTGCCTTCCTCTTCATTCAATGTATATTTAAGTTAACAGTTCTTGAGCTACAAGTTGCATGTTAAAAAAAACATTACCTCAAGTTTACAATACTGATTAATCTACAGTTCAACTGTTCTTACATTCAAATGTTACCACTTTTACTACAAAACTCTTTAACAGTTACTCAATAAGAACATTTTCAAAAAATTAACGTGTTTAATATAACAATTGGACAAGTGTCAAATACGTATATTACTAACTAAACAAATTTACAAACATACACATCTCATTGCCGTCATTTTTTGACAGGCAAGTCGCTAGTAACTTATATTATACATAAAAACTGAGTAATTATGAGAATTAAAGGGCTACTGCACAATGAAAAAATAAATTGTATGAAAAAGTTGAGTCTATTTGAGAGCATAAAAATCAGGAAAAAGGTCACACAGCTAGTTTTTAATTAGAAATATATATATTGATGCATCTGTTGGGACCTGGGGGAATCCAGAATTTATAGGTAGAAGTTGTTTGTGTGAGAGAGAACCATTCACATTTCTGGAGAGATATGGCTGCATTTCCTGAAGCAAGGAGTCTGCTTCTGGGCTAGTGAGGGGAAGGGGTGTGGTTTCAATTTGAATCTTCTCCAATTAAAAAAATGCTTTCTGTACCCTCCTTCCTAAACCCTCTCTCCAATGATAGTAAAAAAACACACCCTCATTATAAAGGTCATGATGTAACAAACTCAAAATGGAATTCTATACTCATTAACAGAGACAACAAACATTCAGATATTACCCCAAAAATGTTTATGTCCATGACTTACACATACTTGACAAACAAGTGTCTTTTTTTTCTTGAACTGCAGTGGGCCCTTAATGATAAACACTATTCTGCCAGCCCTTCCTTTAAATACATCATATAAGAATGTCTGTAATTTACATTTATTTGTGTGTAATATATTTCTGAAGGTGGGCAGTCAGCCAGACACATATCATGATCGCACACACATAGACACACATACAAATACAGACACTCATATACATAGACACAGTTACACATAGCCACAGACACATCACAATAGATGCATTCACAAACAAGTGGAATATTAAAAGCCTAACAAGATGAGTGGGGGACAAGCCTACTTTAATTTGTAGGGTAGCAGCCATCTAGCTAGAGTATTGAGACAGCGAAGCTTTGTGCTGAGGTGGACATGATGTGGAGGTGCAGACCAGAGAGATGGTGACATACAGACACCTCATGTCTGATGTCAGTAAGCATAAGGCACTGACCTGGCACTGTTCCATGCAATTCCCTCAGATAATATAACCAGAGTACAGCAATGTTGTATAAGACACCCTCGCCCTCATAATACAGGCTCCAATAATTCAATTTGAATAGAAATATTGTGTTGTGTAAAACAAATAGTTGCCAACGCTTGGCAATAACTTACAGGGACAATTTGGCCAAAGTTGCACCAGAAAACACGAGGAAAAGAATATAAATAACTATATACCTCTATACCGGTGGTGGCTGGTGCATCGGGACTGCCTTCCCAAAATGTTATCCCTGACTTAATTGTGAAATTTTACATTTATAAAATAACATTTCAATATATCATATTCATTAATAACTAAAAAAAATGCTGCTATCACTTTAAATGATTAACAATTACCTTGCTCTTTTCCCCTGCTAGGTTAGCTGCAGCAAGTGCTACAGAGTTGGGCAAGTCAGCATTTTCGACTTTTATTTTTTTAAATACCGGTACTCATGTGTACTGTGCTTTGATCTGTAGTATTGAACTTGTTGTCAGGTGACAGCATCATCCAATCAGACTTAAGAGGAAGTGCTACAGCTGAAAAAATGCAGTGGGAAGGTTCCTCTTACTGTCCCAGGCCAATTGAGTCTGTTATGTCTCAAAATAAAAAAAACTCTGTTCCCGCATTTTTCCTGACCCTGATTCCTGAGACTGAACCTGATGTACTCAACTGATTTAACTAAGTAAGTGTCCTAATGCTAAATAAACAATCCCTGCTAGTAACTCATCATCACATTGTTTTAAACAGTCAAACAGCACCTAAAATTACCGACATCGGACCTCTGCGGCATTTAAATATTTAAAATTCCTGCTGCCACCCAAAGTCACTTAAACTACTCACGTTCTCCATATAGATCTTTCATACTTGCTTTCCTGTGCTCATCTCTCAGTACCCGTTCCTCAAGTGCACACAATGACCACCTTTTGCTCCGAATACACTACAATTTATCTTCAGTCATGAGCCCACTCTTTCCTCAAGTAGGAACATTCCCAACATCTGTCACTATACCAATCGCTACCACCCTTCAAAGGACTCTCTGTTCACCCATTCAACTAAGTCACTCTTCTCTCTCATCATTCATGCTTTCTTCCTTCACTGTGTCTTGCTCTACCTCCCACTCTCTTTTCTTTGTTACCACTATACTGATTCTACGATGCATCACTTCTCACTACACACCATCCCCTTCTTCTTGGCACCTAGCTCTGATATTGTTTTGTTCCTTCCTTGCATGCTCCCTTCTTCTCTATGCCTTGTCTTCACCTCACCACGATATGCCAAAGGCCTCTAAACAAAACAAAGAACTCAACTTACAAGACTACCTATCACCGGCGATATATTCACACTTATTGTCTCATTTCTTTCTAACAATTCTTTTGGCTCTAAAACTTCTCTTACTACTAAGCTGCTGCCTCATTGGCCTCCTAAGACTTTCATTGCCCTAGTGAATTTACTGTTTCATCTTCTCAACCTTGACTACTTACTAAACACGATCTCACCCTTTCTAAAGATACTTGTTCCCTCCTCCTGCACTCTACTAAGATTAGCACCTCACCTATATCAATTACCTACTATCCTAGTTACAATTCTATCCGACTAGTCGCTATTCTTCATACGTTTATGACCACACTCGACAAACCTTCTCATCACCCAAAAAAAAGGTGTTGCATCCTCAGCTTTGAGAAATCAAACACCTGCCATATTACACAAGTTATGGAGCGCTGGAAATCAAACTGCTACGGTCGTTATATTCCCAATCCACAATTCGAAATTCGCCTAGCATTTACTAAACTTAGGGCTATGTTAAATTCCAAGCCCGTAGTGGCACTGGTACACACGCAAAGCCTGTGGGCTTGACATTGAGTGGAGTTACAGAGCGATAAAATTAGCCAAGCCCGCGACAGACATGGCCAACATTCAAACCCGTAAACCAATCTTGCGCAATTTACATTTGCGGCCGTGAACATGATCAATTAGTCAAACCCGCAGTTACGGGTTTAGACGGAGCCAATGGTAAAAGAGATTTTCATCATTACGTCACTGAAAATGGAGGTTAGATTTGAATCCCTTACGGGTTTGAAGTACAAGTTACGGTCGGACCCGCATTCCAGAAATATTGCAATATTAATAAATAAGAAAATATGATATTCTAGTCCATGCGAGTTCTATTATATGTATTAACACATTGATTGCCGGGATTGATATAACACAGAAATTTAACATTAAAAAAAGTATTTTAAATAGCAGATTTGCGAGCTAGAGAATGTTGTGCTATTAATTGTTATACCTAACATCACTTTACCTTTAATTAAAAACACAGTATTGTGTTGATATTTGCATCTACCGTTTTACGGATAGGACTTTAAGCCCCTTGCTGGTCCTCTCTAGTACCCATAGGCTTTTTGGCTCCATTTGCCGTTTACAGGTTTAAACGCCAGTGGATTCGTAGCAATTTAATAGCAATTTGCTAACGTAACATTTACGGGCTTGACAGATCAAAGGCTTATCGGCAACAGAGTTCTGATTTCGACATCCCGTAGTTTTTTTTTGCCTGTATCCTGCAGATCATTTGCGGGTAGCTGTAAGAGTCCAATTTAATACCCATAAGTCTAGCGGGCTTCTTTACGGGCTACGAGTTTTAACGTTGGGGGAAATCCATAGGGCTGCATGTCAGTAATTGACCGTCTTAAACTTGCATGATATTTTGTGGGTTTTTCAGATACGATTTGGGCCTATATAGACCTGCATGGTATAATGTGGGTTTTTTAGATACTGTTTGGGCCTATATAGACTTGCCTGGTATAATGTGAGTTTTTAGGTACTGTTTGGGTCTATATAGACTTGCATGGTATAATGAGGGTTTTTAGGTACTGTTTGGGCCTATATAGACTTGCATGGTATAATGTTGGTTTTTAGGTACTGTTTGAGCCTGTGTAGATTTGCATGGCATAATGTGGGTTTTTAGGTACAGTTTGGCACTATAGAGACCAGCATGGCATAATGTGGGTTTTTAAGTACGGTTTGGAAGTATAGAGACCTGCATGGTATTTTAAGTTTTTTTAGGTACTGTGGGGCCTTATATAGGCCAGCATGGTATAGTGATGGATATTAGGTACCTATCTAGGTGATAAAGGGGAAAGTGGTGGTGGAAGGGATGATGCTTTGCTCCCTTTGATTTGTTTGCTTGTTTTAGATCACACCCAGGTCCAAGCACTATGTGGCTGCAAACTTTTTTGGACTAGTTTTTTAATGACTACACTTCAAGAGACCCTGAGCAGGAGAACCAACTGTTGGTGAGTGTTATTGTGTTGTTGAAACAGAAGAGAGATTTGAATGTTATTATTCGTCAGAGCCCTAAGAATCAAGAATTTATCAACAGGGAAAAAAATGTGTGGGGTCTATTTCAATGGACGGAGCCAGTATAGGTCATTGGGCGGGGCATATAAAGATCAATATGATGTCATGGCGAGGAGTTCATACAAATGGGTGGAGCCTGTAAAAGGGGAGGGGCCAAGTCACCAGCTGCCACTGCTCCACACAAGGTATAAACTAACAGACATATACACAGCAGAGATATACAGAGCACACAGAGAGATACATACTAATTATCGATATAAAAATTCCTATTTCACCCACTCTCACTAGCTCTGCACACTAGAGATATAACCTCAAAGATACCCTCCACACTATAGATGCATATGTGTGTCTGCGTGTGTGTGTATATGTATATAATATATACAGTTCTTCCACATGTATTCATACATATATATCACTATTCCAAGCAGCGAGTCTGACAGTGATTTCCTGTTCCTTTTATAACTCTAGTTACAACTCTGAATTGTAACTCTAAATCTTTGAACTGCAGTATTTTATTTTGTAAAGCAGAAACCATTTAGAGATTTTTAAACTAGGCAGTCAGCTAGGGATGCCCCCCTTTAAGAGGCTCCCCAAGGCGACTGCTTAGTTGGCTAGATTGACTAATTTGATGACATGTCATGCAGTCAAGCCCGACATAGATGATGCAAGCCCTTTTTTTGAATAGATTGTATATGGGTTTGCATATAACAAAGATATTGCACTATACATGGATAGTAGAGATTGGAAGCTACTTAGCGTGCGCAAAGACAGCTCCCACAGTTGCGAGGATGCCTTATGGCGCATCTACGTAGCAGATTGGCATGAGGACATACATTTGTTAAATGGCTAGCCTTGAGTTCAAACTGAAATCATTCTATCATTTATTGGGTTGTAACCAATAACTGCCTTTTGCTACCATTTGATTGTTGATGAGGGTTACTCCATTTCTTCTGCTGTATTCTTGACGATAGTAGAAGATCTGATGGTTGTCTGATGTGAAATTCTGCATTCCATTCCATTTGAATTAAGTAATTCCCAGGTTATAAATGCTTATCCTTGCCATCTCATTTTGACCACGTCCAGTCTGCCTTGATTCAAAATTCTAATTCCAGGTTCCTGTGCCGAAATGTTCTTTGCAGCAGCTGACTTTCATTTCCCCTCCAGACACATGCGCAGCTGGGTGTCCTCTCAGACCTCTGCTCTTGCCCAACAATGTGGAAGGCACCTTCTAACCTGAGGGGATTATCTTCACTGCCATATTGTTATTTCTCTGGTTGTGCTTATCCATAAGGTTATCTTGACCTCTCTGCTATGCCCATTTTAGATGACCCTACATGGTAACGATCCAGAAGGTGTTATATACTTTATTATGGCTTTATTATGGTGTCTAGTATATTCCAATGTATAATATCTCTTGTTAATTAAAGAATTGTGCATAAGTGATGTTATTTAGTTAGTTTAACTACTGAAGCTCCCCAGGAAGTACAGGGTATTAAACCTAGCAATTTGCTCAAAGAATTAGAAAAGTGGAGCAAAGCAGAAATTACCAATTGGTACGACCTGACAAGGTATGTGAATATGAATGGGAACTCTAGAGTGTACCCATCACAGAGGCCTCAACAAATGAGAAAGCCACGCATTCAATCGAGTGGGCGGGAATATTACTAAAATGGGAAAAAATTGAATATGGATGAACATTGGAATGCTACTACAGAGAGGGTACGATATACACCAAGAAAGTACCAACCTTCGTCTATGTATAGAACACAAGATAGGACCCCCAAGAGCGAGACCCACTTGGTGAAATCTCACTACATCGGAAAAGAAGGGATAGCATACCCACCAAAGTCATCAGAAATATTCAATCCCCCTTGAAACATAGGGGTTCCGGGAGAACATAAGAAGGAGGGTAACCCTCGCCAACAAGTAAAGTTTACTGAGTGTAAAAATATTCATGCAAAAAATTCCAGTAAGCGGGACCATTATCCTATAGATGATGAACAGCCATTTACCAGTAGGGGACATTTTTTAGAGAAGGACAAGAGAGTCCTGACAATAAACCTGCCAATAAGAGAGTCCTGACAATAAGTCGGAGAAGGAAACAAAGCCTCGAAAAAAGAGAAGAAGAGGATGTAGAGGAGGGAGGAGAGAATGGAAAAAGGAGAAAATATCCTGTGAACCCATAGTTAAGATCTTCAACCTATCAAAGAAATTTTTTTTCACCACATAAATTAAAACTATTGGGCAAAGGACTCTCTTTTTTACCAGACTCTGAACCAGATGCCTTGGAGTTGTTTATTGACATACATAAGTTCATTAGAAAAGTCACACTCCAGAGACATTTTGGAAAATTGAACAAAGAGGGAGATGGTGCTTCATCAGAGGATTTGTTTACAAGTGAAGAGAGATTCAGTGAAGAAGATCTAGAGACTTAATTAACTGTAAAGGAATTGGATGATAATGAGAATCAGAATTCAGATTCATCATTTATTATGGATCTAGCCACAGATTGTAACATGACTCTTCTTGAGGAGGGAAGGAACGATGTAATAAGGCACACTGGTTACAAACCTAAATCCATCTTTTACCTGACTAACTCGAAAGGGAACTTTATTCCAGTGTTTGAGAAGCTTTTACTATCAAATGTTGAGAAGATCTGCTTAAGGAAACACATGATGAGAAAATCCAAGCTCAACCACAATGAAAAGAAGGCCCTAAAAAATCTGAGAGATGATGACTCGATCATCATTCGAGAGGCCGATAAAGGTGGAGGTATTGTGGTATAAGAGATAGAAGATTACCTAACTGAAGCATACAGCATATTAGGGGATATTGAAACCTATGTGGTCCTGAGTGAAGATCCAACCAAAGGATCATTGAAAGAATATACTACATTAATAATGCAAGCTAGGGAGAAAGGTATTTTGAATGCCAAGGATTTCGAGAATTTGAGCATCACCTATCCAAAAACTGCCATCTTCTACCACCTCCCAAAGGTGCACAAAAGCCTCCAAAACCCGTCCAGCCGGCCGATCATTTCGGATATAGGGGGTTTAACCGAGCAACTATCTGTGTATATAGATTGTCATTTACAACTCATAGTCACCAAGTCTAAATCTTGCATAAGGGACACTCCACAGTTATTGATCAAATTACTTCAAAATGAGTGGAGTTCTAACTCTCAAAGGGTGACCCTTGACGTATGTGCACTATATTCATCTATACCACATGATTTGGGTATAGCAGTAACAAGCCAAAAATTGGAAGATTTTGACAGCATGGATAAAGTCCAGAGACAATTTATTACAGAATCATTTTCATTTGTTCTAAAGAACAACTACTTTCTATTTGAAGACAAATATTATTTGCAGACAAGGGGCACAGCCATGGCACAAAATGTGCCTTGAGTTATGCAAATATTTATATGTGTAATCTAGAAGATGAATTAATTTGGAATAACAACCCATTCGATCAGAACATCAAATGTTGGTTCCGATTTATTGATGACGTGGTCCTAATTTTGCATGGTGATGATGAGGCTGTGCTCAACAAATTTGTTGAATATATTAATTGTAACAATTACAATCTAAAATTCACCATGAATACCCATAAAGAGGAAATTCCATTCCTAGATGTGGTTTTAGTAGGAGATTGTAAGGGAGTGCACTCCAGGCTCTATTCAAAGCCAACTGATACAAACGGGTTGCTACACGCCAGGAGTGGACATCAAACCAAATGGAGCCGTAATAACCCCTACAGCTAATTCCTCACTGCACTAGGGATGAATACTTCCAAAGATAAAGTAAAACTCTAGTTAAGAAGTTTAAAGAAAAGAAGTATCCGTCAAAAGTGGTAAAGGATGCTCTTGATAAAACTCTAAATCTGAAGCAAGCGGATCTCTTTGGAACAAACAATACCTATGGTAAGAATAAATATAAAATCAGTAGGATTAACACTCATACTGGAAAAAAGAATATTAAGAATAACGAGATCAGATATCTTATGAAATATGGTATGGCAGCTAAAGAGGTAGAAAAGAGCATTCAAAAACATTGGCCCATCCTACAAGGGGACGAAATCCTGCGAGATGTCCTTCCAAATTAACCAATTGTTACATACAGACAGAAAAATTATCTTAAAAATATTTTGGCTCCCAGCGAGTTAAAAAATAAAAAGGCAAAGAACATAAGTAAAAGGTGAAAACTGGCTTCATAGAAGCAGAGAATGCGTGGGTTGTAACATCAAAGGATGCATTGCATGTAAAGCCCTGAAAAAGAAGGATAGAGAAAGTATTTTTTCAACCAGTAAAAACAAGCCTTTTAAGATCAATTCACTGACAAACTGCAGATCTGACTTTGTGATATATGTTATAACATGCAAATGTCAGATACAATATGTTGGGAGAACCAAGAAAGCACTCAAAACCCATTTTAGGGATATTTGAAAAATGGTTTCTCTAAACATATGATAGAACAACATGGGAGCAACACTGAAGGCATTACATTACAAGCAGTTGAAAGAATTACCATCACAAATAGAGGAGGTGACAAGGTATTGAAACTCAGAAGGACAAAACAAAATGGATCCATAGATAGGGCAAGATGAAACCTGAGGGCCTTAATTTGGATATAGATTTGGCGGCGTTCATGGATGTATGAGTTTTCCCCCATTTTTACCACATGGTATTGATATAATTAATTTTCTGTATAGGGACTAACTAAGCATTTATCAGGGTATATGATTATGTACTTTTACATCAAGGAATGTGCGTGGTTGTCCATAAGGGTACATGCATATTTTCAGTGTATATTTTTTAAAAAGGAGGGAGGTCTTCAGCATGGCTTGTGGGTGTATCTATCTATAGAGAAATGTTGTTGTAATAATTAAGGAGCCCACTGGCATTATTGTATGCAATAGTGTCTCTATTGCGTTCAAACACTGTTAGATCCCTTTACTTTCAGGATATATGGTAGATTTGTCAGTTCTATATGTATTCTCTATTATTACACTCTATATGACTATTGGTCATGTATATCTAGTCCTCTTTACAATACATAATTTCAGCTTAAGGAATGATTCCAATTACTGTATCAGAGTTCACAATTTACACCTAGTAAGTTCTTTTTATTTATATATATATATATATATATATATATATATAAAATTATTTTTTGACCAGCAGGCAGTGTAAGTTATGATTAATTACAGGTTTTTATATACATTTTGCTGTTCTTTACAGTATGTGTGTTCTGATGTTGATTTTATGTCGGTGTGTTTTTGATTTATTTTTATTGCATTGTGAATTTTTTTATGGGCCTTCTGGGATTGACTGATAGTATGCTAGCAGTCCCATTATACTGTGTGTTAAATTGGATATCTGTCCATATATATTGTGTGTCAAATAGGATATTAGTACAGGGGAGCTTTTATTTTATTTTATTTCATTTAAAAAAAAAAAATATACAATTTGTGCAATATTAGTATTATATTTGCATTATACTCCTACCCTTAGATTGTAAGTTTGCGAGTTTTCAATCTTGTGTCAGTGCCTTGGAAACAAGCTCTATGTACATTTGATTTTATGCTAAAAAACAGGGCCCTCCATTCTTTACAAGGTGTTTAATTTGTTTTCTGCTATGTACTCAACCCCTGTACAGCGCTACGGAATATGTTGGCGCGATATAAATAAAGATAATAATAATAATAATAATAATAATATGTTAGCTTTGCTTTACATAAGTGTTTTTAGTCTATTCCTCTAGCTTTGCCGATCCAAAGCAGAGGAAGATGTACTCTCATAGAGATCCTTGCAAAACTACATGTCCCATAATGCTGAGTGCTACATGAGACAAGGATCTTTTATGATGGCCCATTATAATGTAGCAGGTTTAGTATACCAGGAGACCGAAGTTGGTAACTATCCAATATAAAGAAAGGCTAATTAATTTATTACACCTCCCATTATGCAGTGCGAAAACCGGATATATGTTTTTTTAAAACAGGAAGTGGAAGTACTGGGGAAAGGCTTATGAATTAACTACATCTCCCATGATGCAGCGCGAAAACCGATTATCCGGTTTCTCAAAACAGGAAGCGGAAATACTGGGGAATCCAGTCCAGGACACGCACAAGCCATTTACAATGCAGATGACGGGAGGATATCTAATTAAGGTTCACCTATAAATACCTGGTATATTAACATGGGCCTATTTTAGTATTTTACCATTGAGAAAGGCCGTTTTTAGGCCGAAACGCGTCGGGTTACTGCATATACTTTTGTGCACTTTGGTTTCTGTATATTTCACTTGCACTTATATTATGAATAGTGCTGCTTAGTGCTAGCACCTGGTATATTTTATTTTAGAGCACCCATGTATGCTGTATGCTCTGCATTTAGGAGATTCATCACTGTGGACTAGCTAGATTCTGGTATAGTCAACTCTTAGAGGTAAGTGTACCATAGTGGGAGGAGCTAATCCCAATAGTGCAATCTTTCACTCTTCTTAGTGTGACCCTTTTACAAGGACCAGTTTTCAGCATATTAGCAGCTGTTATAAGTCCACTAAGTGGGACGCCAGAGCCTGCTGTGGAAATCCCCTGCTACAAGGGAGACTTAATATCCCGGAAGCTTTTGTTTGGACTTTTTTTTTGTGTGAACTTTATCTTGCATAGTGAGGAAACTATAGCCAAGAGTTTTGTTTTTGTTTTGCACCATTTATGTTGTTTTGCTAAATACTGCTGATATTTTAAAAAGGGCTCCTGAGTACTCCATTGTGGTGCCGGATACAAGGGCACGAACCCTGAGTGTGACAGCAGCTTTATCACATATGGTGGGAGTGGATTGGGATCTGAACAATGGAGGAACTAGTGAAGGCCCTAATACAAACCACTGCATGCCAGCAGGAGACTACTCAGCAGTTACTGAGACAGCAGGCCCAAGCAGCACAAGTCCTGGCGGAACAACAGGCCCAAGCTGCAGAAGACCGAAAGCTGCAGTGGGAAACAAACCAAATCTTGCTTGCCCAGCTACAGCACCTGATACCTGCAAAACCTACCCCGATGCCAGAAACCAGTGGAAACATCAACCCAAATCGGTTTCTACAGAAAATGAACCCGGATCAAGATGTGGAAGCATTTCTCCTGACTTTTGAAAGAATTGCTGTCAGAGAAGCGTGGCCCCAAAGACAATCGGCCAGTATAGTTGCTCCGTATTTGTGTGGGGAGGCTCATAAAGCATATTTTGACCTGGACACAGAGCAAGCAATGGATTATGCCAGCCTAAAAGCTGAGATCCTGGCCAGAGCGGGAGTTACCAGAAGCGTTAGGGCACAAAGATTCGACACATGGAAGTTTGTGGAGAACAAGAACCCTCGAGCACAAATGTTTGAATTACTGCACTTAGCCCAAAGATGGCTAAGCCCTGAAACTAATCGACCAGGGACAATTATGGAACTATTGGTAATGGATCGCTATCTGAGGAGTCTGCCCCCAGGCTTAAGAGAATGGGTGGGACAAAATGAGCTGCAGAATCCAGATGAATTTATTTCATTGGCAGAAAGATATTTGGCTATAAATGAATTTTCCTGTCCTTCAAAAGTGGAGACCTACAGTATTCAAAGGCGGCCTAATCACCCAAAGGCTCAAACCTCTAACTGCATGAGAAGGTCGGGAACCGGACAAAGACACCTGTACCCGGAAGGGAAAAAGAGTCTGCTTCAAAACAAAGCAGAAAGGGTGATACCTGAAGAACCCTGGCAAAGCGGCTGCGCCGCAAGCAAGGGAACGTGTTTTTTTTGCGGAGAACCAGGACACATAGCGGCTTAATGTCCAAGTAAAGAGGAACCCATGCAATGCAACATGGGAGAAAGTCCATACCACTGTAACGTAATTAACCTGGTGGGGGTGACAGAAAAGGGTCATCATTTTACCAAACCCATAAAGGTTAACGGTAAAGAAACGACAGCCCTAGTAGACTCAGGAAGTGCTGTGACTCTTTTCTCAGGAAAACTCATAAGACACAGTGAAATAAAAACCTCAAGACGAGTGGGCATAAAATGCGTACATGGTACCGTCAATCTCTACCCTACCAGCACTGCAACACTGGAGATACAGGGGAGGAAGATGGTAATCACTGCACCCGTCGTAGCTACCCTGCCTTATCCGGTAGTACTAGGCAGAGACGTTCCCCACTTCAAAGATCTACTTCCTACTGACCGATGGGAAAACAGAAAAGAACCTGTGGAAAGTGTCCAAACTGCTAACAATTCCGTATGTCCACATCTATCATGGAGGATGGCTTATTCTCCAGACCCGGGAGAGGCCGAAAAACAAAGTGGGAGTGGTGAAGAGCAAAAAGGATGGGCACGGAAATACGAAAGAAAGCTTTTGAAGAAGCTTTAGCCGCAAGCCGAGATAAGGAAAGGCGAGGGGCACACAGAACGGGTCCTACAGCTCATAATGATGAAAGAGAGGAGGAAACAGAAGAACCTGGAGAGGAAGAGCTGACTCCACAGCAGTACTTCCAGGACAATAATAATTTTGCACGAGACCAGGCTTCGGACCCAATTTTGTAAAAATGTAGGAAATTACCTATCAGAAGTAAACGGTGTACCTGTGCCTGACAGGCAAAGGAGACAAGGACCGTATTTCATTTTACGAAATGATCTGTTGTACAGAATTGTTCCCTCAGGGACAGAGACACTGGAGCAGCTCCTAGTCCCTAGAGCACATATAAGGAAAGTCCTTGACCTGGCTCATCGTAACCTCCTTGGGGTAGACCTTGGAAAAGATAAAATACTGGGAAGAATCCTGAAACGATTTTTGCTGGCCTGGTATACATGCTGAGGTAGCCCAGTATTGTGCATCCTCCCCAGAATGCCAGATAACTGCCCCTCGACCTAACCTAAGGGCCCCATTGATACCCTTGCCCATAATCGAAGAGCCTTTTGAGAGGATTGCAATGGACCTGGTTGTCCCTATCGAAAAATCATCCAGAGGACACCAGTTCATACTGGTGATACTGGACTATGCCACAAGATATCCAGAAGCGATACCACTACGCACAGCAACCTCTAAAAATATAGCTAAAGAGCTCATACAGCTGTATTCTAGGGTGGAGATACCCAAGGAAATCTTGACTGACCAAGGGACACCCTTTGTGTCTAGATTGATGAAAGATATGTGCAAGCTCCTACAGGTGAAAACACTAAGAACCTCTGTTTACCATCCTCACACGGATGGATTGGTCGAGCTGTTTAATAAAACCTTGAAGAACATGCTCAGAAAGGTTGTAGCCCGAGACGGGAAAGATTGGGACTTACTTCTACCCTATTTGCTCTTTGCAGAAAGAGAGGTCCCGCAAGCCTCCACTGGGTTTTCCCCTTTCCAACTCCTCTATGGTCGCCATCCCAGAGGCATACTGGACATACTACGAGAAGAATGGGAAGAACAAACCGTGCCTGGTGAGAATATCATAGAGTATATCAGGAAAATGAGGGAAAGAATCTCCTAAGTTGGCCCCCTGGTACGAGAGCACATGGAAAAAGCCCAACAACATCAGCGTACATATTACAATCGCACAGCACAGGTGAGTAAGTTCCAACCGGGAGACAGAGTACTAGTTCTAGTACCCACGGCCGAAAGCAAACTACTGGCCAGATGGCAAGGCCCGTACGAAATTATTGAGGCCATAGGAGATGTGGATTATAAAGTGAGGCAACCAGAGCGACGAAGAACAGAGCAAATATACCACGTAAACCTGCTAAAGCCTTGGAGAGAGCAGATAGTAGAGGTAAATATTGCTTATCTTGATGAAGAGTTGGATGATGTCGGAGAAACTATTCCGAGCACAGAGGCAAAGCAAGTAGAAGCATTTGTGTCACAGGATCTGTCCCCTGAACAAAAGGAGGAAACGTACAAAGTTATAAACCGAAACAGGGATGTCTTCTCTACACAACCAGGTCGCACCACCGTTATTTACCACAACATCATCACTATGCCTGGGATCAGGGTAAGGATGAAACCCTATCGAATACCCGAGGCTAAACGAGAAGAAATAAGAGCAGAAGTAAAAAAGATGCTAGATCTTGGGGTTATTGAAGAATCCCAAAGTGAATGGTGTAGTCCTATTGTGACGGTCCCAAAACCTGATGGCACCATCAGATTCTGCAGCGACTTCCGCAAATTAAACTCTGTATCTGAGTTTGACGCATATCCCATACCTAGAGTGAATGAGTTGATAGAGCGGCTTGGGAAAGCAAGATTTTTAACGACCCTGGACTTGACAAAAGGATATTGGCAAATTCCGTTGACACAAGCAGCAAAAGAAAAAACTGCCTTTTCGACCCCAGATGGGCTCTTCCAATATAAAGTACTACCATTTGGACTCCATGGAGCTCCAGCCACCTTCCAGAGACTGATGGACAGGTTATTACGTGTACATTCAGAATATGCTGCTGCATATTTAGATGACATAGTAATCTATACCACAGATTGGGAGACACATCTTTCAAAGGTGGAGTCTGTGTTAGAAACCCTAAGACGGGTAAACCTTACAGTGAACCCTGCGAAATGTGCCATAGGACTTAGTGAAGCTAAATATCTGGGTTACACTGTTGGACGAGGAATGGTCAAGCCGCAGCTCAACAAAGTGGAAGCAATCCAAAACTGGCCTCGCCCACTTAGAAAGAAGCAAGTAAGGGCCATTTTGGGAATCGTGGGCTATTACAGGAGGTTTATCCCACATTTCTCCAAAAGAGCCACCCCGCTGACAGAACTCACTAAGAATAAGGCACCTGATGTAGTCAAGTGGAACAAGGCCACTGAGGAAGCTTTCGAGGACCTAAAGACTACACTGTGTCAAGGTCCCATTTTAATAGCCCCTGATTTCGAAAAGGAATTTATCCTACAAACAGATGCTTCAGGAGTAGGACTGGGGGCTGTATTGTCACAGGAGGTGAATGGTGAAGAACATCCCGTCTTGTTCCTTAGCCGCAAGTTGATGCCACGGGAACAGAAATATTCTGTGGTAGAGCAAGAATGCCTGGCCATATAATGGGCCACGGAAGCCCTCCGGTATTACCTATTGGGAAGAAGGTTCACCTTGGTCTCGGACCATGCCCTTTACAGTGGATGCACCAGAACAAGGAGAAAAATAGCCGCGTGACTAGATGGTTCCTGTCCCTCCAACCCTTCGACTTCTGTGTTCTTCATAGAGCTGGCAGCCTTCATGGCAATGCAAATGTCCTATCCCGCATACACTGCCTCACGGTGTGGGCCGCTCAACCCCATAGTGTCGAGCTGGGGAGGGGGATATGTAACAGAATCATTGATGGAGTATACGTGGGAGAGAGACTGAGCAGAGCCCTGTGTCCACTAAGGGAAGAAAGGGTTAACACAGCAGGCTAATCAAGTAGGCCAGCTGGGTTCCACCTTTAAAGGTGCATGCAAGTCCAACGGCCAAGAACTGGTTTACGAAATAGCGTCTCTCGCTCGTAGCTTGCAGACCATTCTAATTTAACTAGCGATTTGCCCGTCAAAACATGACGGTCAATAAAATTGTAAGGCTGGGAATGCTGTTTGGCACACAATGTAAGGTTTTTGGTCGTCTGAGCACCTTAGGTGCTCATTGCAAGCCCCGCGCTGAGCGCCTTCAGCGCTCATCGTGAGGCTTGTAATGAGCGCCTTCAGCGCTCACTGCAAACCTCTCCCCTGGTGTACTTTGGCTCCTCTGGGCACCGTCTATGCTCATTGTGAGCCCTGCGCTGAGCGCCTTGGGATCTCATTGTGAGCCTCTTCTCTCATGTAATTTTGGTGGTGTGAGCAGACTTGGCGCGCATTGCAAGTGCTGTGCTGATCACCTTTGGCGCTCATTGAGAGCCTCTCCCATCGTGTACTTTTGCTCCTCTGAGCACTCTCGGCACTCATAGTGAGCAACGTGCTGAATGCATTTGGCGCTCATTGCGATCCTCTCCTCTGCTCTACTTTTGGTTCTCTGAGCACCCTGTGCGCTGATTGTGAGCCCCGCACTGAGTGCCATCGGTGCTCATTGCGAGGCTCTCCGCTCGTGTTGTTTTGGTGGTCTGAGCACCTTTGGCAGTCATTGCAAGGGGCGCGCTGATTGGCTTTGGCGCTCATTGCAAACTTTCGGCACTCCTTGACAGCAACTGCGGCCCTCGCTATGCGAGCCAGCAAGCGTTAGCAACAACCCGTATTGCTCACAACTATATATGTGACTAGCGAACTGCCTGTCAAAAAATGACGGCAATGAAATTGTAAGTGAGCTAATGCTGTTTGGTGTATAATAATAAATAAATAATAGATTAATAAAGTAATATACTTTACCTATTTTCAAATAATATATGCAGGAAGCATTCTGTTCAAGAGCTGGCAACCTGTTTTGATGTTGCTGCAGCATTAGTGCTGTGGAGCTGCTGTGTAAGCGTGATGAATGTTTTAAGTGTAATAGTGTGCGTGCGCGAGACAAATCCGTTAGCGTAGCTGTGTACTTCCGCATTATACAAGTTATTGTTCTAAAATGGCGGCTAATGTGTGGTATGCAGCTGTGGCTGATTTAGCATCCTTCCTTTTAAATGTCGTCCGACTTTATCCGTAGCTGTTTTGTGGTGTTTTGCGTGTTTATGGTGGTGTTTTGCGTATTTAGAGTCCTTTAGCTTCATTTTTGTTTTGTTCGGTGGCCATTTTTTCTCTCTCTTAGGTCATTTTCGGGGGTTTAAACTCCAAAATTTGTACTTAAATCGAGGTGTAACTTTGCTTTCAGAGGTCCTGGGTGCACCACCTTGCTGTGGGTAAGCTTTTTATATGTTTGTTGTGTGTATTTATTGTGTTTATAATGTGTTTGGGGTCGCGCGTGTTGCATCCTTGTTTTTGAATCTCGTATGTCTTTTTCGGAAATTCCGTAGGTGTTTGCTGGTGTTTTGCGTCTTTAGACTGCTGTAGCCTCGTTTTCGTTTTTTTCGGCTTCCTTTTTTTCTCTCGCTTAGATAATTTTTCAGTGTCTAAACTCTTTTATTTTGAGTTAAATTGAGGTGTAACTTCAGTTTTTGAGGTCCTGGAAGCCCCCTCTTCCTGTAGGTAAGCTTTTTATGTATTTGTTGTGTGTATTTATTGTATTTTTCATGTTTTTAGGTGCGCGGGTTGCGGGCGATTTTTGCGAGGACCTAATTGGTCGTAACTTGTCTCGTATTTTTTTGCGAGGCCCGCAGTTGCTGGCAAGGTGCAAGGTCCTACCTTTGCAAGGAGTGCCCTCGCTTCGAGCCCACAAGCGTTAGCAACAGCTCGCATGCTCACAACTATATATGTGATAACGACGTAAAACGGCCAGATTTGAAGCACGCAGCCCTTACGTGCTATGTTAGACTTACGAGTCTGGAATTGAATATGGTCCCATATTACTGAGATGATCCTTTGCAGGATTAACTGGTGCCTATTATAGAGGTAAAAAGTCATGATTTACGAGTGTTGTTGGTCTATATGATGTTGGTAAGGTTTAATATTTTTAAGGTTTAGGAAAAACTATGGTTCTGGTTAGTTACCTTCTAGAATATTGTTTTAGTATTATTTTAGTTATTGTAAAGATAAGTATGGTAGGATGTATGGATGTTTTATAATATTTAGCATTAAATCCATCAGGGCCAGGATTTTTCCTGTTAGTTAATTGTTGCTTTTAAATCTCTTGCTCTCTGATAGGGGCCCCTGGTATTATTTGTTAATTTATTGGTCATTTTTTAATCATGCCTGTTAAATAAAATCGATATTTAATGGAATATTAACTGAGCAGAGTATAACATTTGGTCATGTTTCTTGAACTTAAGTAAAATCTAGTGTGATTCTGTAGTATGAAATCCTGATGATGTTTGATATAATGTTTTTCCTCTGTGCTGTGTGTATCAAGTTAACCAACAATTTTCCAGGTATATTCATTAAAGGAAATTTTCAGGGAATAATTTAGCTTGTGAAGTTTTAGTTAATGAATTATACATACTTTCCAATTCTAAAGCCAGAGCCTTCACACGTGGCCGATCGCAGGGCCATATCAATTCCACTATCTTATGTCTAACACAGATACAGTATTCCAGTGTTAGTCAATGACAGCACCACATGCACTTATTACATCCATGATATAAATGTTAAGCAAATTGTTAGTACCTTCTAACCACACATATAATAACTGATGAACCCCAAATACTCCAGTAGGCCTTTCTGTTTATAACAGCGCATTGTCTTTAAATTGGTTGGAATAAATGCCATATGTCTAATAAATGTAATTTTCTCTAGAAAACAGAAATGTGTGTCTTGAGATTGTGACTCTACCTGTATGAGGGCCAAGACCTGTCTACACATGGGTCTATCACTGGGTTCATATCATACCCCCATTTTATTTTATTAATGGCGAATTTTGTAATTTTTTTTGAAGGACTCTAAAGAGATAAACATTTGGATTATAAGGTGCATATACATTTACCAATACAAATTCATAATTTTCTATCAAAAGATAGAGCAAAAGATATATACCTTCTGAAATTCTAAAGTATATTTTGATTATATTGTTACTCAAAAAAATCACCACTCTTTTCATTTTGTGTTTAGGATGCTACATAGCAATTTTGGATCTTTGAGGCTTTTAAAATAGTATTATAGTTTGTCGACCAATTAGTTACTTGTAAGAAACATATATCCAGTTTAATTTAGTTAAATCTTGAATTACTCTTTTATGTTATCCTGGAGTATTTAATCCTTCTAGATTCCAAGATATTGTTCTTAATTTGGTTTTAATATGGGGTTCTTTAGATCATTTTTATGTATTTCTTAAATACATCATATGCATCAAACCTATGTTTTATTTAGTTTGACGTATGTGATAAAACAAGAACAAGTGAAATGCCATGCCCACTCATTCTAATTAGCTAATGGGTTAATGGCTTTATTATAAAAAAAACTTATAAGGATATAAAGAAATATTTAAAAAAAATAATGCTAAAATTGTTGAGGAATTATTTTAAAAACATTCATTTTATGGCTATAAAACCAGCCAAGAATTATGAATAAATAACTTAAAAAACCCTACAATTAAGCATACTGTAATGTTAATGTTTCCCCTTCTGGATCGCCACGTTGTTGTGATAAAGGGGCTTGTGTATTTAAATGAAGCTGTGAGCTAAACCACGTAGGGTCAAAGACGGGCAGGTAATAACAAATAGGTCAGGCAAATTGCAGTCCACTGGAGAAGGAACTGGCAACCCACTCCAGTATCTTTGCCAAGAAAACCCCATGGGTCACGGAGAGTCGGACATGACTGAATGACTGAACAAAAAATAATAATTTTATTCATCATGTAAATTACAAATCAGTATTTTGTTAGAGTGATCAGATTATCTAGGTCTCCTCCCTTTAAGTTCCTTAATTTGTAAAAAAAAAAAAAAATTTAAGTGATTCTGAACTTGGGTTTGATGTTTGTCTCTCCTGGTCTGAAAATAAGGACAATCTGCAGTCTCAGAATTTTTAAAAAAACAATGTTTTTCCATAAAAAGTAATTTTGACATTACATAATACATTTCAATGGTTCGTTGTATATTATTTTACACACATTTACTTATTCTTTCCTCTTTTGTGCAAATTGCACAAAGATATTAATAAGGGTATTTTGTTTTCTTTGTATGTTAAATTTATTTTTTCCGGTATGCTGAAAGGTTGAATTTTATCAGAATAGTTCAAGATACTGGATGAGGTCTTTACATTTGTTTGCTTAGTGGGCCGAGTCTCTGAACTCTTTCTAAGACCAGTTTTTCATCTTGGTTTAGAGCTCCCAGCTCTTGTGACAATCATATAGTTACAAGATAGAGTTTCTTACTGTTTTTCCTCAGGTATACCGAAGATTCTAATGTTATTATGTCTGCTGCAATTCTCTAAGAGTTCTGACTTCTCCAGTAAAAATGGTATCTGTTGATCTTGTTTTTTTTTGTTTATTGTATATTATTTTGAATAATATAATGTAAGTTAGAGAATACTTTATGTAAAAGCAATACAATTAAGTTAGTGTACAGTCTATATGACTTTGTATTAAAACTTTCACCATAAGATGGCAGAGGTGTAGTATTGCTTTGGTATTCAGCAGTTTTATGCAATTTCAAATCAGTTTTCACTTTACTGTTTAAACTGAAGGATAATTAGATCAAGCAACAAAAAACAAATTCTCTTTAGGAAGGGCAAAAAAAAATAGTCACCACAGGATGGCAATGATGCAATGTTATTTTACAATACAGCAATGTTATGTCTCTTTTGCTTATTCCAACAGAGAAGATACACTTGGGAGAGCCTGTGCTAAGGGAATGCCACTGCTAGCAGGCAGGATCAAAACCTTTGGGGAATTATGAACTGTCATTACCTTTTTCTTTGTTCTTAGCTGCTCTCCTTGCCTGAAACCCTGTATAGTAGATCCTGCTTGAAATAGAAGACAGGCACACAGGAGTGTGTGTCGTTTATTGGAGCTGGAAAGTTTTTGTCTAAATTTAGAAGAAAAGACACAGACATTTGTACAGCAGGTTTGAGTTGGGAAAAGAGATAGCTAGAGAGGTGTTCATAAGGTGTATGAGGCTTAAAAAAGAAGAAGAGTGATAATTTAGACTTTGAAAGGATGAAGGCATTAACTAACTGTTGGACTGATTTGTTGCTGATTTTTTTGTCCACCCAGGTTTAGCTGGAAGAGAGCAGATAGTTAGGGAACTATCTATCAGTAAAGGTAGTGATCCTGTGGGAGCTAGATTGTTATTTTCTCTCATTTGTTTTGGTGTATTATTTTGTCTGTATTCCAATCTATTTTGTCCATATACCAATCCCAAAACAAAGCAGTGCCAAAGAGTTCCCCAATTATAGAACAACTGGATACTCGGTACACTGAGTTATTTTATACCCACACAATAGTAAAGTGAGCCTATTAGCCATTTTGGTCTGTAGCCCCCCTCCTTGATGTATTGTGAATACCAGTTAATCTTGCATAAACAATGATAGGCTAGATATCTGTAAACAGGCATGACCAGTATCTCCTGGGCAGGGAAGTGGAGGAGCAACTGCAAGAGCATGTGCACAGTATGCATACACCCATTTTTCCTTTTTCTGTGCATGTACATCACTCTCTTGCTGTGTGAGCAAATCACAGATGTTTCCCCATAACAGCCACTTTTACAACATAATTACCCATACACACGCCGCGCTATTTAGTTCTATTTTATGGTGGGCCATATTATTTCTATTTTTCTATGGGAGGGCACTATTTCTATTTACCTATGGGGGGGGGGGGGGGGCAGCGCATGTTACACAAACACATAGCATGATCACTTGTATTGCAAATAAAAACTGTGTAATTATGAGAGTTAAAGGGCCACTGCAAAATGAAAATAGAAATGGTTTGGAAAAAATCGAATCTAACTAAGAGCATAAGTAATCAGGAAAAAAGTCATACAGCTAGATTTTAATAATATCTATCTATCTATCTATCTATCTATCTATCTATCTATCTATCTATCTATCTATCCAAATAACATTATACAGTATAAACTTAGAAACCCATGTAAATCAGTTGCTCTAAGTTAGTGAATGCAGTAAAAAGTATACGGGAGCTTTCCCCCCCCCCCCCCAAATTACAGCAGTCAGCTCAGATCCGTGAATCTTGCTCTTTTGCTGCAACTGATATCTGTGCAGAGAGCTGTTAGACCAAGCTTTACAGATGAGATGGCCCTAGGAGCCAATAGAGAATGTGAACGTCATAAATCATAATGAAGGGGAAGTTCAGTTACATCTGCCATAACTGGCTACAGAGATATTTTGATATTAAAAAGATGTGACAATTATATTTATAGTCAATAAATAAATATTTGTTTTATATTTATAGACAATGCATTAGAGTGTTTGATCCTAGGGAACATGGTTTGGTGACGTGTATTAACCCCTTGAGTACTGGGTTTGTTCCTCTGGATGTTGTATCCTCAAACTTACCAACATATATTTTTAATTACACATATGTTGATATGGGATTTTTAAGTTTCAAATAATGTATTTTTTTTAAAATTAGTTTTATAGAACTTATAGACATTTACAGAATAAACATGACAATACATAGTATATACTTCATACATATTGTACATTTCGTAAGCAGATAAAAATGAGCTACAGGAATACAATTCTTGTTTTGATAATGTACAATATTACATCCATTCTCAACTTTCATTCTTTTTCATGAGGTTATATATAAAAAAAAAGAAATAAGGAAGACAAAATATTATTGGTATCTTACGCTTAAAATAAAGGAAACAAGAGAAAGTCATATGTTTGATGGTCCTTTATACATTTTTTCCCATTTTGACCAATCTATAAATGTATTACTTTTGATAGGGCCTGTTTGAGTCCAGTCTTTTTCTAACTCATGATTCCTTGTAACTATATTTACCACCTCTGGCCATGTGGGGATCTGGATATTTTTCCAGTGTTTCAAGATAATCTGTTTTGCTATCAACAGAATATATGGGGAGAGATATTAATTTCTAGATGTAGAATCATCTGTTCTATTTTGAGCAATCCTTCTTGTCCTATTATTTTATTGATTTGTTGTTTACATTGAAGCCAAAAAGGTTAAATTTTTTCACACTCCCACCACATGTGAAGGACGGATCCCTGTTTACAACATAACAAAGTCAGAGGTGCTCATCAGAGAACGAATTAACCTTTATAGGTTAGTTCTATAGCCATGATAAGCAACCTCTTTTAGCTCACTTGTGCCCTTCACAGGGAGAAATATCCTGTAGTATATCAGTCTGGTCCCACTCAAAAGAGTGACCCAGCCCCGAAATACCAGGCAATTCTACCCTGAACAGGAGAAACAGCAAACCCCAGGCGCGTTTCGGCCTTTATGGGCCTCGTCAGTGAGGTGCAGCTGAACTCCCTAAGGCACAGTGAGCAAGGGGTCCACGTCTGGAGTCCCCTATTACCTTTAGGGAGACTAAACCCTAAGGTAATTTTCATATACAACATAACAAAGTCAGAGATGCTCATCAGAGAACGAATTAACCTTAATAGCTTAGTTCTATAGCCATGATAAGCTACTCTGAGAACAACCTCTTTTAGCTCACTTGTGCCCTTCACAGGGAGAAATATCCTGTAGTATATCAGTCTGGTCCCACTCAAAAGAGTGACCCAGCCCCGAAATACCAGGCAATTCTACCCTGAACAGGAGAAACAGCAAACCCCAGACGCGTTTCGGCCTTTATGGGCGTTTACCACAAGTTCTCCAGCACTTAGATGGAGAGGTATTTTCAAATCTGTTTAAATCTATAGAAGTTAAGTGCCATCTTTGGATAATTTTAAAGAACATTTCATTATTTGATGGACCTAAAGAAGATCTTTTCACCAATTTACATGCTTCGTACCAAGTATTTATTGCCCATTCTTTATTTAAATCTCTCACCCAGGTCTTCATTTTAGTTGTTTTATCTAATCTCACAGACCTATTAATGTTTTTTCTGGCACCTTGAAATTAAATGGGTTTTGTTTTTTGAGTGTACCAGTTTCTCAAATGGAGTTTGTACGTTCATATTATTCAATTTATAGCCTTTTTTTTAAAGAGATCTTTTTGAATAATTGATTAATGTAACCAGTTTAAGTTCTTAATATTTAACATTTTCGATAGATTTTCCAAGCTAAGTAAATTTCCATTCATGTATAGGTCTCCCACTATTTTTTATTTCATTCTTTTTATTATTTATACTATTGGATATGTTGTTCACCCACTCCACTAACTCAATTGGAGCTCCTAATGATGGGTTAGAAAGTATTTTATTCTTATTCCAGAACTTTATCAGGGACTTAATACCTCTTGGTAAGTTTGCTATCATACTATTTTTTGGCTGTAAAAGCTAAATGATCGCATGTAGAGGAAATGGGTTAAAAAACTCTTGTTCTATACCAAACCATTTTCGGATCTACATTATTCCATCTTCCAACATGGGGCAAAACTATTGCATCATGGATATCGAATATCGAAGGGGATGCTAAGCCTCCTTCAACAAGGGATCTTTTAACTATTGATAATTCTAGCCTGGGTTTTTTCCCCTGGTAAAGGTATTTTTTATCATTTTCTGAAGATCTTTTAATATGTAATTTGGGACTATGTCTGGAATTGCTCTAAAGATGTATGTAATTCTAGGTATTATTGACATTTTTATTATTGCAATTCTCACTGACCAGAGCGTCTTTAAGTCAGACCATTCTTTCAATAGAGATCTAATTTGGTTACTTATATTTTCCAAATTCACTTTTATTGCTGTGTCCCCTTTGAATGAGAATTTTAAACCCAAATGATTAATAAAGCCAGCTTGCCAGTTCAGATTATATTTATCCTTTATACTTGCAATTTGCTCTTTACTTATCCCATTTTAAATAAAGTCTGTCTTTTGGTAGTTTATTTTTAAATATGATAAATGGCCATATTCTTCCAATTTTTTTACCCAAATAATATAGATATTTTTCTGAGTCTGTCAATGTAACAATAATATTGTCCACAAAAAGTTGTATTTTATTTTCATATTTTCCAATGGTAACACTCTTTATTTCAATCGAGTCTCTTATTAATTGAGCCCCTTTATTTCAATTGAGTCTTTTATCAATTGAGCCAGTGGCTCTATAAACATTATGAATAATAGAGTGGATAGTGGGCATCCTTGGCGGGTGCCATTCGATATTACGAACTTCTCTGTTTCATAACCAATTCCAGCAATTAATGCCCTAGGGCATGTATATAAAGCCCCTATGGCTTTTAGTCCAACGTTAGCAATGCCAAACTTCACAAACACTGCTTTTAAAAAGTCACAGCTGACTCTGTCAAACGCTTTTTCGGTGTCTAATGACAGAGCCATCATGGGACTTTTATTCTTTTTAACTTAGGATATTACGTCCATAAGTCATCTAGGGCTGTCTGAAGTTTTTCTTCCAGATATGGAGCCGGTTTGGTCTGGGTGTATTAGCTTCCATATGAATGTACTTAATCTATCGGACAGCATTTTGGAATAGATTTTTAAGTCGCCATTTAGAAGCAATATAGGTCTGTAATTTTAAAAACATTCCATTTTTTTTATCAGGATTTAGAATGTTAATTATTCTTGCTTCTAACAGCTCTGGTAAAATCTCTCCTATAGATTTTATTTCGTTAAACATATTATACAAATGAATTACTAGTTCTGTTGATAAAAGTTTATTATAGTGGTTATCAAACCATCTATTCCTGGCGCTTTGTTGTTTTTAAATTATTAATTACTGATATTATCTATTCGAGAGATTACCTTATTTAGAAATTCGAAATCTTTTTCCAATATTTTTGGTAAGTTTATCTTTGATAGAAATACCTCTATTTGTGCTATATTTGGTTTTTACAAAACCCTTGTTCGATTCCAAATTGTATCTCCTTTCCTTTTAGGTTGATAGTAAGATTTTTTTTTTTTTTTTTATCAAAACCTATCAAAAAATCTAATTTGTGTTGTTGTTTTTTTTCTTTAGTTTGTTTGCTAGGTATTTTCTAGTTTTATCACTCAAAAAATTATGTTGTTGCTGAAAGCACCACAATAGTCTATCTGCTTCATTTTGTAGGATCTTTTTTATTTGGAGATTTGTTTCATTAATACTATTGAGATATACTTTATTGGGGGTTAGTTTATTTTGCTTCTGTAGACTATCTAACTCCAAATACAGTTCTTTGAGAGTTTTACCATTTCTTTTCCTAATATTCGCTGTTTTAGAGATAAGGATAGCCTAAATTACAGCCTGGTGGGCACATCAAACAGTAGATGGAGAAATCGACTACATTCTCTGAAAAATACTTTTGGATTTCTTCTTTCATATATTAAGTTTGTATTTGATCTTTAAATATATAAGTGCCTATCTTTCATGGTTTACTGTTGGTTGTCCTTAATATATAATGTGATCATGGAATGATCAGACCAGGAAACTGATTTTATATCTGCTGATTTGATAATATTAATTGTAGAATAATCTGAAAAAAAATAATCTATTCTGGAGTATGAGTAATGTCTTTTTGAAAATAAAGTAAATGATCTAGCTTCTGGATCCTTTTTTTACTTTGTTAACCACTCTTAAAAATCTTTTTCAGAAAATGTGTTTGTTTCTTATTAGGGACATATATATTAACTAAGGTTAGCTCGATATTGTTTATTTTCCCGATCCAAATAATGAAGCAGCCTTCAGTGTCAATTATTTTATGTTGTTCTTGGATATTTAAATGATTGCTAAATATAATAGATACCTCTCTGTTTTTTGTTTTATAGCACGAGTCAATGGAATCAGAATAGTTTTTGTTTCTAAGTTTATATTTAGTATCCATATATACCTCCAATGGGTCTTTTAGAGACAAATTATGTCTGTTCTGATTTTAAAAAAGTTGGACATTAAAGTATTTATTTTTTGAGGGGAATTAAGACCCTGCACATTAACAGATACTATTTTAATCACCACATTCTCCTTTTATTTTGGGAACCTATTTCCCAAAAATCTCCTTCTATAGTGGGTATGTTGATCCTTTTAGGGAGGCAGTCTTAATAACATTATCTTATATCATTAAACAATTTCAATACTTTTAATGTCTTTTCTCATAACGTAGACAAGTATAACCAATTATACTATCATTGTGTTGTTTGTTTTGTGCTATACTGTAACTTCAAATGCTTCTGGGAGACTCAGCAAAGGTTTTCAAAGCATTTGTGAGTGGTCTCTGGTACTCAATTACAGCAGAGCCCAGATTTGCGAGTGATCCGTAAAATCTTATAAGCATAGGGTTTGGGTGTCAAAGTGTAAGGGAGTAACCCGTTATTTATTGTCAGTGCAAAACTCAATGGGGATTTATGCCTTGTTTTTCATCTGTGTTGTGAAGTTCACTTGGAGCAGAGACCTGGAGCAGTTTGCTTACAATGTTTTAGGGGAGTGGTAGGGTTTAGTCATTAGTTAGGGTACTTGTAGGCGCTTTTTCTAGGATTAGCATGAGACCCATATTTAGAACTTCTGTTCAACTGGTGCAGTTCCTGTCCTTTCTGTACACTCTGCAGGAAGCACATGGGATGAGGGAGTGATTAGTGAGTGGCCAGTCTGCGAACTGCAGCATTTCATTTTTAAGCCTAAAAAGTATTTTTAGGGGTATTTAAGCTAATACAATGGGTGCCCCTCACAGGGAGGTGCCACTAGGCAGTCTAATGGGTAGTCCAGCCATGGGGATGATATATGAGTTACACCTTGGTAAAATGTTACAACAGATGCCAAATTTGTACAGACAAATTATTAAAGCCTCCCTGCTAAAAGCTTTTATCTATGCACATAAATAATCAATAACATAGATAATATCTATTAAAGCTGGCAACATAGAACTGAGGATCTTATCAGTCTGCTGGGATCAGAAGAAGAGTTATTTCTTTTTTTTTCAACTTTCAATTTCATTGAGAAAACCACAGGAGAATACAGCAATTGCACAGATATGACATAATACAACAACATCTTACAAATAGGGGGCAGTACAAAATGCAATCACCTATATAGTTGTCATACTGTGAGTTGTCATCACGCTTTGCGAGCCTTTCGAAACAAGGCGAGCCATTTACCTCGAGCCTCGTGAGACGAGCAGTTAAAGCACGCGGAACGTAGGCTGCAATGAGCACCAAAGGTGCTCATTGCACTGCGAGCCTCGCGATGTACGCTCATTGCAGGGGTGGACACACGGGGTGGACACAAGGTGCTCATTGCAGGGGTGAACACACCGGACTTAGCTGGCACTCATCCCGAGATACCCGGGACTTAGCTGCAATGAAGCAAGGCCCATGGACTTAGCGATGGACGCAAAATTACGGCCCGTATGATGGATGTGGGGCTTGCAAAAATACAACTTTAAAAGACTGCAAAAACACACAAATATGCCTAAAATAAATTTACACAATCACACACAGCACAGGGGCAGAGCCAGGTAGCCTGAGAGTGAAGTTGCAAGTTAATTTGAGGCATATTTTGTCTTTTTTAACAAACGAAAATCACCAAAGCGGGAAAAAAAATGGCTGCAGAAAAACGTAAAATGTCTGAAACAGGATAAAAAAGGGGGCTGAGCAAAGACAATAACGCGGGACTTAGAAAATACACGACGTCTAAGACAGACTTTGAAAATAAAACAAACGGCATTCAGCGCATAACACGCAAACATTCAGCAGACACACAGAGGAGAGAGACACAGGTAAGGGACAGGGGGGAGATGGTGGAAAGAGTCACATAGCATTCCCAAACACAAAACTTGCAGGTTAACGAACACTGCAATGAGCGGCCCGTACAGTAGGTGGGAGGAAAGGCTTGCAATGAGCACCAAAGGTGCTCATTGCAGGGCTCACAATGAATACCGCGAGCTGGAGAGGCTTACAATGAGCGCCAAAGACGCTCATCGTGGGGCTCGTGATAAGCACCAAAGGTGATCATTGTAAAGCAGGAAAGTTGAAGTACACGAGGGGAGAGGCTTGCGATGAGCGCCAAAGGTTCTCAGAGGAGCAAAAGCCTCATATTGTGTGGCAAACAGCATTGCCAGCCTTACAGTGTTATTCCCGTCATATTTGATGGCCAAATTCCTAGTAATTATATAATAAAGCATAAATAGTTTATATTAATATGTTGATTAAATTTTGTGAACTGTAGTTCCTGAGCCTTTAAAAAGGTAATAAAACAGAGTGGGGGGGGGGGGGGGGTTCATATAAAACTTAAAGGCAGCCCTGGATTGATTTCTAAACAAACTGCTTGGCCACAGAGCTTTGTGATGATACAATAATAAAAGGGTGGCTCTGTGTCAACTGTGTGAGCACTTACTCTGTAAAGACATATGTATAGAAAAGGTATCAGAGTGGCTAGCAAATTATTCTCTATGATGCTAGCCAATCTTAATAAAGTTAAATAGTGAGCTTAAAATACCTTGCAGCTAGCAGCAGCACCACCTCTATGTGAACTAAAATGTAAGGATTAGAATCAGTTATTTCAGGTCCCCAAAGAACTCAAGTAGTGAGCCATCCTTGGCCCATACACAGCTAACACTAAGGCAGCATTGCTAAAAGTCAATTAACAAGGATTTAAAGGGTCTAGTAGAGTCCCAGTCCATATAAGCACAGGGTTGGAAAACATAAATTTTAACTTCAAAATCAAAATTTTTTGTATAATAATAATCACAATAACACTGGTCAACAAAGATTTTGTCTCGGAGCAAATATGTGCTATATGTAATTGTTCTATTATCCATAGTATTAAAGTTACATCCTCTTTAATATAATACACTGTGCTATAGAACACACTCATACAGCATTAAGATATGTTAATGTTTCATCAGTAAAATCTTATTATTTTTAATTGTTGTAAATTCTACTGATTAGTCAAAAAGGGCCTAGAGTAATAAACAGTTGAGTTACATTCTGTCACGTGATGCTCTTGAGGCATGATGAGTAACGTGTTTGCTTGTTTACTGTATGAGTCAGCGCTCCTGGACAGTTGGTGGAAAGAGTTTGTTCTTGAAACATCTAATGCTGTGAGTATCTGTTATTTGTGTATTTCTAAGTACGTTTTATGTTTATAATATGAATTTGAACAATGCAAAGAATTTGTATTAATCATTCAGACTCATTTTGCTACATTTGCGGTGAGGAGATATTTAAAAATCATAAACTTGGTTTTTGCCCACTTATTAAGAAGTGTTATGAGCTTTACTTTGGATGCAAAGTTGGTGACCAAGGTAAAAGTTGGGACCCTCATTTTGCTGTTCCAATTATTTGGCAAGAACAAAAAGATCACTCCACAGATTGGTACTTTTGTTTTACAACCATTTTAGGTATCAGTTCTAAATCAAAGCACACTGTGACATATCCGAATTAACATCTGCCATTAAGCCAGTGATGCATAGTAAAGAATTGCCTGTGCCAATGCCTCCAGAAGAAGTAATAATTAGTGATGATGAACAAGAAAAAGATCCTGTAGAGCATGGTGATGATGATATAAGACTTGATCAAACTTTTGAGGCTTCCTGTTCATCGTTACAACCACATTTCCTTACCCAAGGAGATCCCAATGACCTCGTCCAAGACTTTAACCTATCTAAAACGCAAGCAGAACTTTTAGGCTCCAGGTTGAAATGCTGGAATCTTCTCCATAAGAAAATAAAAGTGTTTATTTTTAGAGATTGGCATAGTGACTTTAAGGGTTTATTTTCCCTTGAAGATGAACTTGTTTTTGCAATGATGTTTATTCTGTCATAGAAGCACTTGTTAACAAGTACAAAACAGAGGATTGGCGTTTATTTATTGATTCTTCTAAAGTTAGCTTGAAAGCTGTGCTTCTCCACAAAGGAAATACGTTTCCATCAGTGCTAATATCAATGAAACTTATGAGAGCATGAAAAAAATCAAATATTAAGAATACAAATGGAATATCTGGGATGACTTGAAAGTTGTCGCTCTTTTGCTTAGTCACACAAAGTACAGCTGTTTTCTTTGTGAGTGGGACAGCAGAGACTGAAAAAAATCATTACACTCAGAAAAAATGGCCAAAATGAACATCACTAACTCCAGGACAGAAGAATGTTGTCAAAAGCGATGAATCGCAGTGGACCTGGAAAAGAAAAAAAATCCCAAGGATCAGTGATGCAAAAATTAAAGAGAGGTTCTTTGTAGGACCTCAAATAAGACAACTGATTAAAGATAAGAACTTTGATAGTCAGTTGAACCAGCCTGAAAAGGCTGTATGGAAATCTTCAAGAGTGTTTGGCAGAGCTTCTTAGGGAATCATAAGGCAGACAACTACAAAGAAATAGTGGATCATCTTACAAGACCATGGGATGTAACATGTTTTTGAAAAAACATTTCTTGGATTCGTACCTGGATTCCTTCAAAGCAAATCTTGGGGAAGTCAGCGATGAACATGGTGAACAATTTCACCAGAACATTTCCAAAATGGAAAACCAGGGCAAGTGGAGTTCAGCAATGGTTTCTGATTGTTGTTGGACCCATAAGAGGGATGTTCCTGAGAAAACATACAGGACAAAATGCTATACTTCTATCTTTTAGTAGAGTTAGTCTTTTACTACGTATGTATTGTAAATATATGTAATACTGTAAACCAGTGGCGGCTGGTGACTTTCCAAGTTGGTGGGGCGGAAGACAGAGACCTGGCCCCTCCCTTTACATTGACGCCACCCAACATTATAAACTCCTCCCCTTCACAACATGTTACCCCTATAGGCCCTGTCCACTTACAGACTACACCCATTTGGGTTTTTTCCTGTCACTTCACTTCACTTCACTTATTATCTTGCTGAGGTTGAGGTGGTTCTGGTTCTGGTCACTATTCTTATGCTGGGAAGTTCCTGCATTTTCTTGATGAGGGTGAAGTGCTGCTGGTTCTGCTTACTTTTCTTATGCTGGGAAGTTCCTCCATTTTGTTGATTATATGCAATAATTAAATAAAACACAAATGAGTACACATTAGATCAGGACATAAGCCCTCCTCTCTATCCCCTCCTCTTTCTCTCTCCCTTCCTCCTTCTCTCTCTCTATCTGTCCCTTTCTCTCTATCCCTCACTCTCTATATCTATTCCTCTCTCCCTGACGATTCCTTTATCTATCCCTATCAATCCCTCTCTCTATCCCTCTCTTCCTTTTTTCCTCTTTTACTAGTATATAGACTGTCTTTAATATTCCTTCAAAGCACTAATCACATTGTTGATTTCATAACTTTGCAGGATTGTATACAGCAGACACTATTTTTGCATCATATATACTGACCAGGTCAGGCCATTGGTACCTTTGGATGTGAAGCTGAGCTCTGCATTCCTTGCAGCAAGCACTGGGTTCAGATCACTCACAACGTGTCCTCCTGTAGACTGAAAACATATCAAGATAATATTAGAATTTGTAGTCCTAAGAGGAGCTTTTCATTCTATAAGAAAGTAGAGAGCTCAGTTTTGTAGAAAAAGCATATCCCAGACATGCTAGAATTTACAGAACTGCACTGGATTTCTATCTATCTATCTATCTATCTATCTATCTATCTATCTATCTATCTATCTATCTATCTGTCCCTCTATCTATCTATCTATCTATCTATCTATCTATCTATCTATCTATCTATCTATCTATCTATCTATCTATCCCTCTATCTATCTATCTGTCTATCTATCTATCTATCTATCTATCTATCTATCTATCTATATATCTATCTATCTATCTGTCTATCTATCCCTTTCTGTCTACCCTTATCTCTATCTATCTATCTATCTATCTATCTATCTATCTATCTATCTATCTATCTATCTATCTATCTATCTATATATCCCTCTACCCTCTCTCATCTATCTGTCCCTCGCTCCCTCTCTCTATCTATCCATCTATCTATTCATCTATCTATCTATCTATCTATCTATCTATCTATCTATCTATCTATCTATCCCTCTACCCTCTCTCTATCAATCCCTCTATCTCTCTCTGTCTACCCTTATCTCTCTCTCTATCTATCCCTCTCTGTCTACCCTTATCTCTATCTATCTATCTATCTATTTATCTATCTATCTCTCTCTGTCTATCCCTTTCTATCTATCTATCCCTCGCTCCCTCTATCTATCGCTCTCTGTCTACCCTTATCTATCTATCTATCTATCTATCTATCTATCTATCTATCTATCTATCTATCTATCTATCTATCTATCCCTCTACCCTCTCTCTATCCCTCTATCATCTATCTCTCTCTCTCTGTCTACCCTTATCTCTCTCTCTATCTATCCCTCTCTGTCTACCCTTATCTCTATCTATCTATCTATCTATCTATCTATCTATCTATCTATCTATCGATTTATCTATCTCTCTCTCTCTGTCTATCCCTTTCTATCTATCTATCCCTCGCTCCCTCTATCTATCCATTTATCTATTGCTCTCTGTCTACCCTAATCTATCTATCTATCTATCTATCTATCTATCTATCTATCTATCTATCTATCTATCTATCTATCTATCCCTCTACCCTCTATCTATCCCTCTATCATCTATCTCTCTCTCTCTCTGTCTACCCTTATCTCTCTCTATCTATCCCTCTCTGTCTACCCTTATCTCTATCTATATATCTATCTATCTATCTGTCTATCTATCTATCTATCTATCTATCTATCTATCTATCTATCTATCTATCTGTCTATCTATCTATCTATCTATCTATCTATCTATCTATCTATCTATCTATCTCTCTCTGTCTACCCTTATCTCTCTCTCTCTCTCTCTCTCTCTCTCTCTCTCTCTCTATCTATCTATCTATCCCTCTCTGTCTACCCATATCTCTATCTATCCCTCTATCTATCCCTCTCTGTCTACCCATATCTCTATCTATCCATCTATCCCTCTACCCTCTCTCTATCTATCCCTCTATCTATTTATATATCTATCTCGTCTATCCCTTTCTATCTATCCCTATCTGCATCTATCTATCTATCTATCTATCTATCTATCTATCTTCTACCCCTCCCTCTCTCTATCTTTCCCTCTCCCCCTCTCTTTATCTTTACCTATGAGACTATATATATATATATATATATATATATATATATACATACATTACAGTGTCATACAAACTCTGTTTGGCTTGTATGTGTTCTTGGCTCCTAAGTGTTAACTATTTTTGTCCACCCCTGAGTATACATATAGTTATATGCATATAAAGAAAAACAGAAATTATATATATATATATATATATATATATATATATATATATATATATATGTATATACACACATACAGGAAGTTATATTTACAGTTATACAACATACAAAATACACATATAAAGCATTTTCATAAATAAATACAAGTCATGAGTATTTACATCTATTTACAGCAATACAGAGCATGCAATATATTTACACACAAATACACACAAAGTAAGGTGTATATACACATATTTACAAACACAACATGCAATATATGCAAATATGTTCACACATAAACACAGTATGCAGTATATATACATATAATTACACACATACTCACAGCCTGCAGTATACCCATATATGTAGATACAACATACAAAATATTCATATATTTACACACAAACACAGCAATCAGTATATACATATAAATACACACATACACAAAATGCATTTACACACATATTTGCAGACATACACACACATATACACACATACAACATGCAATATATGAATATATATATATACACACATAAAACAGAGCATGCAATATACATATATTGACACACATACACACAGCATGCTGTATACACACATGCCATGCAATATATACATACATTTATACAGAAACAATCACACCTAGACAGAACTGACAAGTAGCTTCACTGTGAGAGTGGCAATGGGATGCTGAGGAGACTAACAGAATGTAGTTGTAAGTTCTATGGAATAATAAATAAATAAGAGCCTGTCTTCAATACTTACATTTATTGTGACCACCTCCTGATACCCATGTTGCTCCATGCTGCTCCTTTAACTTCTCCCTCACACACAGCTACGCATGTGTCTATGAGGTAATGTATGTGCTCTGCCGTGCCTCTAGTGGCAGGAATGATTGGACGCTGCAGTCAGACGCCCCAACAGCTTTTAATCAGGCTGTACAGGGAGCTCTGCTGAGCCTCTCTTCCATGTAGCAGAGCCCTATCTAGAGGCTTTGGGCGCCGTCCCAGTAACTCAGTGGCTCCACCTTCAGGTACCTGACTGCATGACAGCCGCCGTGTAAATGCATTACACAGACAACGTTTTTTTGTTTTAATGTATGTTTTTGGGGGGAGGAAAATGAAAGAGGGAAGGGAAAAAGATAACCAATGTCTGTTAGAATTATAGGAATAAAGAATAAAACAAATTATAGAATAAAATATGCTTTTATGGACTCTAATTAGGGAGGGCGGTTGCCCAGCTGCCCCAATGGACCAGCCGCCCCTGCTGTAAACTTAAAATCACTGTCTCTCAAAATCCTTACATGATAGAAATAGAGATAGAGATATTTGTATTCAGCACAAAAAAATACTATAAGGTTCACCTATTTTGACTTCTGAGACAAAAACAAGTACAATTTTGTTGACCAGTGTAATTGGCTGAAAGATAAATAACAATGAAAATCAGACAGATGTTTAATGCAGATGCAATGTCACCAATATTTGATCAAGGTCAAAGCATCAGTCCATTAGATCCAAGAGCTAGGAAAGACAGTAAATTCAGCCAATATCTGCACTGTCTACTCAATGTCCTACTTGCAGTATTCCATTTGAGTGAAAGTACCAACAGGAATAGTATAGCAAGAAACTTGTTTTGGGTCTGGTACTCCCATGGTGGAAGGCACAGAACAAAAGTCTGCACAGCCAGTTGCATTCTTCGATTCAAGTTAATGCTGACAGCATTTGGAGTGCTGAGTTTTAGGGAAGCTGGAGCACTTCTAGGATCATGAAAGGACAAAGCTGAGCAAAGCTGTGGCTGCCCCTTCTCAGTGGGGGAGCACAGGCACACATCATCTTGCAGAAAGAAATCCAGGGACACTGCTGTAATGGAGGAGCACCCATGTGACTGACTGATTCACAGAGGTGAAGCTGGATCTTGTGTAAAATATGCTGCATCATCATCCAGTTGACCCATGTTCATGTTTGCTATTAATACTGGATCAGATTCAGTTTTGATATCATGCTGCGCCATGTTGATATTACTGTCCTGGGGAGTTAGGACTGATAGTAGAATGTTGCTACTGTTCATCAGAACCAAATGAAAATGCTTCTCTAATGATAGATCTGAGTGCTGCACAAAAGCAATTATCAGGGTGACAACTTTCATGATCACTAGAGCTGCAGCTCATCTAGGAGATGAGGCGCTGTATAAATCTATTTTCTGCCATGCTGGAAGAGATTAGCTAGGTCTTTCACAGGGACTTCTAGAACAGAACTGCCTTTATTTTTGAGAAATACTGGTATGATTCAGTTCTAGGCAGGGAAATGTCATGAAACCTCTAGTCCCAAAAATATTGCTGGATGGCAGAAATAGAATTTGATTTTAAGCAGATTATGAGTGGCCCTCTTGGAGCTCAGTTAAAATACAGCCTTCCATCATGACAGTTGGCTCCACTCCCTTATTTCTATTTAAAAAAAACATATATTTAGCATTTCATATTCTGGTGTGTGTCTATAAACTCTTAACTTTTTTGCACTTCTCAGTCATTCAGATTTTTTTGGCATTTTGTAAAAATCTGACTACTATACAATTAGCCGCTTATCTCTTAACATATTTCTCATATGCCTTGAATATATATTACCTGATACATCCCTGTTGACATTTATTAAATACTAGCGACTTGCCCGTCAAAAATGACTGCAAAAAAATTTGAACGCTGTCAATGCTGTTTGCCACACAAAGCAAGGTTGTAACTTTTTTCTAAGGGTTGCATGCTTTAGCGATCAGCAGCAAAGTGCTATGTCCTTCATCGCTGATCACGTACATCGCTATGGGCATCTTCAATCTATTTCCATTCTCCATCGGTGGAGTGTGCTTGGGCAAATGACATCTCTGAGGGTACAGAGGACCCTTAGAGGAACCCTGAAAGTGCATTATTGCGAGGGCTGCAATGAGCGCCTTTGGAGCTCATTGCAGCAAAGTCGTGCGAGCCTCAAAATGAGCGCCTGCGGCGCTCATCAGGAGCCCTGCAATAAGCGCCTTTGGCGCACATTGCAGGCTAAGTCCTGTTAGCCTTGTGAGCCTCCTGCAAGACAGGGGGGCCTTAGAGGAACCCTGAAACTGCACTATTGCAAGGGCTGCAATGAGCGCAGCAAAGTCGTGTGAGCCTCGCGATGAGCGTCTATGGCCTTTGACGCTCATTGGCTTTTGATGCTCATTGCGCATGCGCAAGCCTGTAACATTCAAGAGAGTTACCAACAAACTCGCATTACGCCAACTATTATATGTGAATTTAATATATTCGTAGGTTCCTTCCCTATCACCCTTCTCCCATTTGTCCACCAAGCTATATATAGTAAGCACACAACTTTTCTCTCTTTTTAATTTTTTTACATTTATTATTTTGCTTTTGAAAATATGATAATTATTCCTCTTAGTATTGAACCAAGGAAGGAAATCGATATTGTAACAAATAAGGTATGTGTTCCATTTGTTTAAGTAAAAGGAAAATAATGTAATAATTATCTTTATGTGATAAAGAGGGAGAGAAAGGATGTTGCATGTGTTGTCTGACCTTCAGGAATAATTGACCGAAGGGGAGAAATTGTGATAGACGCCTGGAAAAAGTTGTTGATGAGGACTCATGTCAAGTGATATGAGGTGAATGTGTACAACAAATTATTGGTATGTAGAAGATTGGAAGGGTTAACTCAGGGAAAATTGAAAAGAGTAGTACTAATGTGGCAGACCGGAGAAAAGGCCCCCTCATTATATATCTATATTTAATGTTTTTAAATGTATTATTTTGCTTTTGAAAATATGATAATTGTTCCTCTTAGTATAGAACCAAGGAAAGCTGGTCAATATAAAGAAGACGTTTGTCCAATACAAAAAGTATCATAATATACTGCAATACTCCTTAATAATATAAATATATACTAGTGATTTGCCCGTCAAAAACGGATGGCAATCGAATTGTAGGGAGGGAATGCTGTTTGGCACACAAAGTAAGTTTTTTGGTTGTGTGAGTACCTTCGGCGCTTATTGCGGGCCTTTGGGTTGGTGTATTTTTTGTTGTCTGAGCCCTTTTGGCGCTGATTACGAGGTACATGCTGATCGGCTTTTGGTGCTCATTGCTAGGCTCTCCCCTGGTTTAGTTTTGTTCCTCTGAGCACCCTTGCGCTCATTGTGAGGCGTGCGCTGAACGCATTTGGCGTTTATTGCGATACTGGTGTTTTTTAACTGTATATGTATTTTTTTGTGATAATTAATGAATGAAGGAAATCATAAATTAATATACTTTATCTATTTGTAATTATTATATGCAGCAAGCAATGTGCTGAAGAGCTAACCATCTGTTTTGATTTTCCTGCAGCATGCAATGTAGATTTTGAGTCTTGGTGAGCTGAGGTGTAAGTGTCAGCAATGTGTGAAATGAGTAGTGTAAATAGGCTACGTGCGCAAGGGCAAACCGTTTGTTTACCTGGGTAGTTCTGCATTTTGTAATGTGAATGTTAGTCTGTGCAAGTTTGTATTGTAATAATTGTGTGTCCTGCTGCCGGAAAATCCAAAGAGATTGTTAGCTCTTCAGGATACTGAATATTAAATACAAATAGGTAAAGTATATTAATAATCATTAATAAATAATTAATACATTAATTATTCTTAAAAAAAGGTATATATTATTAGTTAAAAAATTGAGCAACAAACTTATAATTTATGCTTGTTTTAGTTTAGCAATACTTTCATGCTTAGCTGTTTGTAATATATTAATTAATTGAATAATTAATTAGTAATGTACATTAATGTATTAATTAGTAATTAGTAATCATTATGAAAAATTGTATAACATTTTAAACTGCCTAAAGTGTTTTTAATACATTAATTTTTACCTCTTTCTAATATATTTAGACATTGATTCATTAATTATTAATGTACACAATTTTATTAAATAAGTATTTGTAATCATTATGAACAACAAATATTCTATATTTTACAATTTGTTTAGTTTATTAATATATTAAGTCTTAGCTTTTTAGAATACATTGAGTCATTGATTAATTGATTATTAATGTACATTAATTATTAAATATTAATTAGTAATATTATCAACAAAAAAAAGGACCACAAACAATATGTATGTTTTATTATGCACTGATATATCCGTTTTGCTGATGATTGCCTGAAAGGGATGAATCCAAAAATTAGAAATGCTTTCCATCTTATTTGACAGTTTCATCGTCTCTGCAGCTGACTGAACGCAGAGAGTGACGTTTGTAGCCTTTGAACAGCATAAAGATCACCTTTACAGGTACATTATTTAATTATGTTCTTATAAAACAAAAAAAGGATTAAGTCTTTTTATTTTGAATTGATGACAGTTATTGATTAATTAACACATATTTATATTTGAATTAATTAATAATTAGTAATCATTTCAAAAAAATAATTACATTTTGTACTACAATAAAATTGATAACAATTTTTAACCTGCACTTATATATCTGTTTGACTGCTCATTCATGTACATTGCTTTTGGAACTATTAATAAATAATAATAAATAAAAAAACACTTATAATAGATCAAAAAATATGTACATTTTACAAAGCACTAACATTTATGGAGTCCTTATAATTGCCTGACAGGGAAGGACCTTCAAAGCACTTAAATATTTAAAGCACTTTCTTAGATTCTGACATGTGCTACATTTACAATTTCATAATAATTTTATTTATGAATATATTGATGATTATGCGTTTATGTTTTTCATCTATGCCAATTAAACATCATAGTTTCAATGACTCACAAATTAATTGAATACAAACATTAAAAATGAATTTCATGTTATTTCACAGATTACTCATCTCTGCACCTGACTGAAGACAGAGACTGAATTCTGATGGATTTTTTCTGAAATAACATCAATTTCACAGGTATATGATTTAATGATGCCCTTATTGTTTTGCATTGATGACAGTTAATTATTAATTAATTAACCTATATTTATTTAGGGCGTCATTCATTTGCAATTTGCAAAATTGAACAGGGCTCTATATAAGGACATAGCCTACAGTGGCCCTACATGTTATAGCTCCCAGCTTCATTCAGGTACACAAGCCCCTTCACACCACTTAGCAATGCTGAAGGGGACCAGGGGAACATGCACCACACATATCTACTCTGACCCATCAGGAAGGGCCGCAAGCTCTGGGATCGACAGCAAACTCACCGCCATCAGGCATAATCTCTGCTACGCCCATCCTGGTGGGAGCCATGTGCCAGGTGTCTAGTTATTCCCATTTGGTGAACTTCCAAACTGTTCTGCTATTTATCAATTTACATGGGTGAGGCTTGCTAAGTGGTGGTGGTGGTGAAGCAGCTTGTGTACCTGAATGAAGCTGTGAGCTACTGTAGGTGGGCAGGTCATAGCAGAGAGATCAGACAAGGTCCAATCCACTTGAGAAGGAACTGACAAACCACACCAGTATATTTAGCTTGGAAACCGTGGATAACAGCACAGGCAGAGACCTAGCTGAATGTGCTGCAGTCCATAGGGTCACGGAGAGTCGGACACAACTGAAGAACTTAACCACATATAATGAAATATTCCCCTGGTACTTGATATATGCCAAGTGGCGGTCTGATTTGGCCACTATTTGTATTCTCTAATGTAGAAGTGATGAGCTAGATGTATATGCAATTAGATAGAGATTTAATGGATCCCAATAGAGCTCATGTGAGTGGCAAAGGGTTCATATGACCTGACTCATTTTTTACTCTTGCTATTGAATTGGGTAGTGTGGCTTTAATCATATTATGCAAGTTGCAGCATGGTTTGTCAGATTGGCATGTGCATGACCATTACAACATATGATAACCAAAGGATATTTAGCCAATGCATGTTCATTATTGGGCAACTAACTGTATTCACACATATGCTAACTGATGTGGGTGAAGGAGTTTGTGTACTTCAATGAAGCTGTGAGCTAGCCTACATCGGGCCAGTGTAGGGGGGTATGTCTTATCAGAGAGGTCAGACTAATCCCAATCAACTAGAGAAGGAACTGGAAAAGCACTCCAGTGTCACCTGTCCTATTCATTGTAGGCCCTCAGGGGAATGTTCCTACTCCACAGTATCGCTAATCAGACTTGTCATGGGTATTAACCCTATATTAGTAGTAGATATGATATTTGAGATCAGATGATATCTCAAGCTATTCTGACTCCTCAACAGTTTTACATGTATTGATCTATTGCATGTTAACTATGGCTCATCAGTTTACATTTATAGGAATGTGACACTAATGTAATGCATGTGGATTTCACAGAACCAAACATATTCATAACACATGGACGCAGTCAGAAAGGTCTAACAAAGCTTTATTTTTTACACAGACCACAATCAGCAGTGATCAAGATTGTGCATTCACATAACAGTATAACAAAGCTTTATTTGATAGACAGACCACAATCAGCAGTGGTCAAGATTGTGCATTCACATAACAGTATAACAAAGCTTTATTTGATAGACAGACCACAATCAGCAGTGGTCAAGATTGTGCATTCACATAACAGTATAACAAAGCTTTATTTGATAGACAGACCACAATCAGCAGTGGTCAAGATTGTGCATTCACATAACAGTATAACAAAGCTTTATTTATAGACAGACCACAATCAGCAGTGGTCAAGATTGTGCATTCACATAACAGTATAACACAGCTTTATTTGATAGACAGACCACAATCAGCAGTGGTCAAGATTGTGCATTCACATAACAGTATAACAAAGCTTTATTTGATAGACAGACCACAATCAGCAGTGGTCAAGATTGTACATTCACATAACAGTATAACAAAGCTTTATTTGATAGACAGACCACAATCAGCATTGGTCAAAACTGCATTAATATCATGTGTGTGGTGTGGGCGGGTCCTTGAAGAGCAAGAGGCTGGAAAAAAGGGGAAACCTACAGGGGTCAATCTAATAGTCTAGAATCAGCATGATGCATAGCACCTACCAGGGTCACATGCTGCAACCGGAACCAGAAATCTCTTAATTTAACTGAAGAAACCATTTATGTGCATAGCACTTACAACTTGTAACTAGATCTGCTCAATTAAACAGATGATTCAACCTTTGGACTGTGTAATCCAATCCAGTTTCACACATACAGTGTGTTGAACAAACAAAAATCTGAAAGAAGTGTTGAAATCAAAAAATGCGGAGGAGGATCAAAAACAATTTAGAATCACGATGTATGTACAGTACAGTTCTAAATACTGTACCAATATACCAACTCACCTGATTCCCATCTGCAAGCATTACTAACCATTAGCTAGGTCTGTGGATAATCAAAAATATGGGCAAATAGCCATTATTATGGAGAGGACACAAAGGTCAGCAGCCAGATTCACTGTTTCTTACATCAGACCCAAAGATCTGTTCTCAGACTGCTATTGAGGTCAGGATCACATGCGTCACTAGTGCATATATTAATGCTGGCTGTTATTAACATGCCATTGTGAGACTTTGCAAGTCCACCGCCATGTTGGAGATATCTGGCTATATGATAGCTGTAAGATTGTGGGAGCTACATGTTAAGGGGGCTGCCATTGAAGGCATGTCTACCTGAGAGGCACTGGGAAAACCCTCCACCTCATAATTCCTCCACAATGCTTGCAGATGTAGGAGATGCCTTCATGGACCTAAAAAAAAAAAAAAAAAAAAAGACAAAACCTAACAAATAAGGCCTGAAAACATCATAGGGCCTGCAGCATCTCTTCTCAACAGCACTCCTTAGTGACAATGTATTGGTCACACTACTAATTAACAGCCTCATTAAATTGCTATGTAACAAATTGAATAGGGCTCTATATAAGCACACAGCATCTTTTTGAAAGCAAGTTTTTAGTTAGGGAACTTCTATGCAAAAGCCAGGTCTTCACTAACTAAAAACTTCTGTAAAACAAATATGCTATGTGCTTATATAGAGCCCTATTCAATTGCCCAAATCACATTTTAATGAGGCCCTTTGTGTTCTGTTTAACCTGTGACCAATTGATGATCACTGAGGAGTGCTGTTGAGAAGGCTAAAACATGTCTGCAGACCCTATGGGCGTCATTCAATTGCGATATGGCCGATTGAAAAGGGCTCTATATAAGCACAGAGCATATATTTAGTTACAGACGTTTGTAGTTAGTGAAGACCTTGCTTTTGGAGAGAAGTTCACTAACTACAAACATCTGTAGAAAATATGCTCTGTGCTCAAATTGATCCCTTAGCAATCGGCCACATTGCAATTGAATGAGGCCCTATGTCCTCCTCCGCTTGGGCCCAGGACCCACATCACCTGTGCCCATCCTCCGTCTTCTTCTCTGGTGGTGATGGTGGTGGTGGTGGGGGGGGGGGGGCGGGGGGGCGGGCTTTGCCAGGCAGCGGTGGTCTGGGCGGTGGCGGACACATGGGAGGAGAGGAGGGGCCAGGCTGCTCTTGGCTGGGGGATTGGGAGATCCCCGTTGATGCTGGGCTGGGGACCATCACCTGTCTGAGCAGCCTGACCTGAAGGTGTTCGCTGGTCATGTGGTGCCTCCCTGGACAGCCTGGCCAGGCTGTGGGTCATATGCGACCGGAGGGCAGAGATGCTGGCCTCCATCCGTAGCTGGCTGGCCGTAGAGTCCAGAATGCTGGCCTCTATCCTCTGGCTGCTGGCCAGCAGCTCCTTCAGGACGGCCAGCGTCTCCACCTGCACAGCCTGGCTCTGCGTCGACGACACCGCTGGGTGGGCGTGGTGAGGTGATGCGGGGAGGTCCACAGCTGGAGCCGGTGGGGAGAATGTGCCCAGTGGTGACCAGGCCAGCACACTTTGTGGGGAAGGAGGTGCTGTCCCTTGGGGGGATGAGGGCCCCAGAGCAAGCCTTTCGAGGATGGGCATAGGCCCAGGGCTTGGGGCAGGTGACCCCGCAAGGTCAATGACCAGCCCATCCTCTGACCCAGAGCCCTCTGATCTTCTTTCCTCCTCCCCCTGTGCTGGAGGATCCTGGTACGGGGCTGATGGCCCCGCCTCCTCTCTCTGGTCACAGGACCCAGAGCTCCTCCTGGATGCTGAGAGATAGAGAAGAAAGGTTCATGTCATGAGTATGTTGATTAGCGCATTGATGTGTTCATTTCTAATTATCTGACATCTAGCCTTGAATATGGATGATTCTCTGATTAGCTATCTTATACTAGCTGTTATCTTTTCTTAGGTTTCTGTTCTGGATGGTTCTCGGCTCACAACTCTATCTGTATTACGGCTGCTGTCTGTAACTGCATAGGCTGAACGGTCACACCAATACATGGACTCTCTATTACAGGGGTGTCCAAACTCTTTCCTGGATTGGAAGATATCCTTTCTGTGCACTGGTGAGTCAATCAGGATGAATGAAGAAGCGATTGACTCACCTGTGCGCAGCAGGGTTATCAAATCCAGCCATGTGTGTGGCCCACCAGGACCGAGTTTCGACACACCTGCTCTATTGCTTGATTACTGTTGTGGTGACCAGGAATGACAGTGATTTGTCAGCTTCATGAATTTAAGGATGCATCCATCTATCCCTTGTTATTTCATGGAGCTGACATGTCAGTGTCATGGCCATGTGTAGTGTGTGTGATGCACATGTGGTGGCATGTTGCTGTATGTCATATTCACCTGCCATGGAGGCTGGGTCCTGCTGCTCCACCGGGCCTGATGCTCCAGCTGCGTCGGAGGGTGCAAGCATGGCCCTTGCAATACCTTCATGGGCAAGGTACTTGACCCTCCGCCCCTCGGCCTCCTGCACCATCTTCTTCCTCACTGCGGCCCTGATGTCGTCGAACCGATTCTTTATTGACCGCAGACTCCGTCCACGGCCCGCCACACCGTTGACCAGATCCACCACCTGCTGCCAAGCAGTAGCACGGGGCCCAGCCTTTACTTCCCTACCCCCGAGGTGATGACAGGGCGAGCACGGATGGCCTCCAGGAGGACCCTGTTCTCCTCCCGGCTATAATTGTGGGCCCTGGACCTGCCGCCAGCCTCTTGCTCTTCAGACTGGGGATGAGGACCATCTCCACTCTCCCTCCTCCTCCTCCTTCCTCCTCCTACTCTCCTCTCCTCCCTCCTTCCTCTCCTCCCTCCCTCCTCCTCTCCTCTCCTCCCTCCTTCCTCTACTCTCCTCCCTTCTCCCTCCTCCTCTCCTCTCCTCCCTCCTTCCTCTACTCTCCTCCCTTCTCCCTCCTCCTCTCCTCCCTCCTTCCCCTACTCTCCTCCCTCCTTCCTCTACTCTCCTCCCTCCTTCCTCTACTCTCCTCCCTTCTCCCTCCTCTCCTCTCCTCCCTCCTTCCTCTCCTCTCCTCCCTCCTTCTCCTCCTCTCCTCCCTCCTCCTCTCCTCCCTCCTCTTCCTCTCCTCCCTCCTCCTCCTCTCGTCCCTCCTTCCTCCTCCTTCCTCCTCCTCTCCTCCCTCCTCTCCTCCCTCCTCCTCCTCCACTACCTCCTCCTCCACTACCTCCTCCTCCACTACCTCCCCCTCCTCAACTATTACCTCCTCCTCACTCCTCCCCTCCTCTTCCCCACCTCCATGCCCCGGGACTCTCTGCCACTCCTCCACCCTCTGCTCCTCTCCCTCCATCACCATCTGAAAAGAAAAGAAAGAGAAATAAAGAAATGTTTTAGTGGGTTTGCCTGCTCCACGCTCGTCCCCCATTCTGATCGCCTCTAACACTATTTCTGCTTGGATATCAATGTTGTAACTAACTGCAGTAATCAACCTTAAGTGGACAGAGCCTGTGACAGCAGTGGGAGGGGTGTACAACACCTCTCACTCTGGACCTGAGAGGCTCTGATGAAACACTCTAGATCAATACTTTCATAAACAATGTGGAAGGGTCAGTTACAGTTTGCATATATACAAGGCATGCGGCTATTTACTGTGTGCTTCTATCATGTGTGGGGAGTGGCCCATGTCTGAGGCCACTAATATCCTATCTGCATTATATTCTGCACATATTCATGGGCATGGTACCTATCCTGAAGCCATCCTCTGTACCAAAGGTAGTAGGAACTACATGGTCCTGCTGTTCTAGGCTGAAAAAAAGTTCTTGTCAATCCCCATTGAAGAAGCAGTTTGGAATATTGGACTGCGTGTTCCAACTCCGTTACAGGGAGTGCAAGGTCTCTAACATCCACCAGCTCCATGATATCATCATGAAGGAGTGGAAGAGGACTCCAGTGGCAACCTGTGAAACTCTGGGGAACTCCATCCCCATGAGGGTTAAGTCAGTGCAGGAAAATAATGGTGGCCACACAAAATAATCGCCAATTTCACTTAGGGGTGGACTCACTTTTGATATTTCCCCTGAATTAATCTATCCATGTGTCATGAACACGAATATCATGCATCACCGTTACTGTAATCAAACTCATGAATATTACCTCCACCCTCAGCTGCACTAGTGGCTGTTACCCCAACCCTACATTAACAAAGGGCTGGTATATTGAAGAAAGATGTATGTACTAATCCAATAACGTTGGTGTGTAGCATTCATGTGGTGTTTACCAATCATGGTACAGTACAAACGAAAACAAACAATGATAATGTGAGCATAATGTTTAATCTTATGCTTCAAAGATTTAAAAAAAAAAAAAGAAAAAAAGAACGGGAGGCAGAAAATCCAGAACATCAAGAAATTGGAACCTAAAGAGATAAGAACAAGACATCAATTAGAACAATATACGCATTGACTGCAACACCTCAATGTCAATAGATCTTGGACATCAATTGCTTCTATATGCAACATGAACATGTTCTCACCTATTTCCGCTTCCGCTTGTGTGTTTCCTGGCTCTCCTGGCCTTTTGAAAATGTTCCCCTAGGCCGGCCCCGACCTCTTCGAATGTTTTGAGGCTCTTCCGGCCTGGATGCTGGGGACAGGGTCTGGGATGTTGAAGGTGGTGAGATGGAAGGGGTAGCCCGGTCTTGGTGCTGACCTTCTCGGGCCATTTCAGGCCTTCGGGCGTACTCCTCCATTAGAAGATTATGACGCCTGTTCTCCTGGAATATACGTTCATTTTGACGTGTCATTTCAGCAAACACACGGTCATTCTGGCGTCTCCTCTCCTCAAAGTCATTCTGGCGTCTCCGTTCCTCCAGCTTCCTGGCATCGTGGCGTCTCATCTCCAGCATGAACTGTTGATTTTGCTCACGCTCATGCTGGAGATGAGCCAGGAAATCCTGGCACTGGGCCGCTGACAGCGCAGGACTAACTGGCAGCGACCCAGACCACTGTTTCCTCTGGGTGGAGGCACTGCTAACTGGTGTGTCCTGCCTCAACGGAGTCCCCTGCTGGTCCTGCGGGGCCTGTGGGGCCGGAGTGGCTGGCTGGGCCTGCTGGTCCTGCGGGGCCTGTTGGGCGGTAGTGGCCACAGTGGCTGTCTGGGCCTGCGGGGCCTGTTGGGCGGTAGTGGCCACAGTGGTTGTCTGGGCCTGCGGGGCCTGTTGGGCGTAGTGGCCACAGTGGCTGTATGGGCCTGTTGGGCGGTAGTGGCCACAGTGGCTGTCTGGGCCTGCTGGGCCTGTTGGGCGGTAGTGGCCACAGTGGCTGTATGGGCCTGCGGGGCCTGTTGGGCGGTAGTGGCCACAGTGGCTGTCTGGGCCTGCGGGGCCTGTTGGGCGGTAGTGGCCACAGTGGCTGTCTGGGCCTGCGGGGCCTGTTGGGCGGTAGTGGCCACAGTGGCTGTCTGGGCCTGCGGGGCCTGTTAGGCGGTAGTGGCCACAGTGGCTGTATGGGCCTGCAGGGCCTGTTGGGCCGGAGTGGCCACAGTGGCTGTATGGGCCTGCGGGGCCTGTTGGGCGGTAGTGGCCAGAGTGGCCTGCTGGTCCTGCGGGGGCCACATGCCCTGCCGGGGGCCCATGCTCCAGGGCAGCATTGATTGGGAATCCATATTGTGGGCCCAACCGGAATGGGACCACATTGGGTGGCCCCACATTTGGCCAGCCCACATTGGCTGGGAGCCAGATGGTGCCATTATCCTGGCTGGAGGGAATTGCTGGCACCTTGTGGATGGCCCAGGCGGACTTTGATACGAGGGCCCTGCTACAGGTGAGGTTGCCGCAGGTGGTCCTGCATCTTCAGAAGGTGCAGGAACCTGCGGAGGCAGGGCACGCCTGGATGGTACTGAAATGAGACAAGATTTTGATTTGAGTATTGTTGTTTCCATATCTCTGAGATCAGAGTGACTTGTAATTGGCTGTGAATGTTTGACGCTAATCAAAATTGATCTGCATCATTAGTATTGTGGATCCTGGCTGGGATCTTTCCTGTTATGTGACAGCGACTGCTGGCAGCAGCAGTTGGACCAAGGGGCTGATAGATGGAGCTGCCGCTGTTATATACATCATTTTCAACTTACACAGAAGCCCAAAAGCACTAGCCCTCACACTTATCCGAACCCCTTACCTTAACAACACCATAACCCACTAAATATGCATGATTATATAATCTCCAGGAAAATGCTGTGACATGTAGAGGCTGCTCACTGCTGATACCAGCAGTCACGGTCAGATAACAGGAAAGTGCCCATGGCTCATATGACTATATGTAATGCTGGTGTGGTGTGCCAACTGCAGTTAATTAGGACACGTGCTCATCTGAATCTGTTGGCCAGTGTGTGAGACAGACCAATCTGTGACCAATCCTCAGCAATGTGAGTTAACATGTTAATGTAACATGGTCCAGATTATGCTGTTACACGACACAAACTTGCAGTCCATCAGAGTCTGTATCCGCATATGCTGCAGTGTGCACATCCATACATGTACTCTCATGGGGATGTACCAGCTAGACCGGACCTATCCTGTTGTATGTGCGCATCTCTGGAAGTGCCCCGCCAACGACTCTAGCTACGCCAGCCCAGCAGGTCAGGTAAGTGGTTATGGGTTTCAGGTTCTGGCTACAGTCATGGGGGATGGGTTAGAGTTAGAAAGTGGGGGTTAGGGGGTTAGGGTTAGAGGGTTAGGGGCTTTGGGTGTACCAACTATTTTTGACGGCTACATGGGGACGCAAGCGCAGCCGCATCCCTAGAGTCGGCGGCGGCACTCTTCCAGCACATACTGAAATGCCCACATAAAACAGGATACATCCGCTATACCTATAATCAAAATGTACATGAATTCTAAGCAGTAGGAGGGTTAAGCCAAACAGCTAGGGATGGGCCAGTTTAACATGGAGTAGAGTGTGACAGGGGAACTCATGACAATAAAAAAACAATTGCAATAGAGTTGTCATGTATGCTTTATATGCACTGGGAACCAACAGCAAACATAACAGTAACATCAATAGATTTGCAAAACGGTATCATAATCAGTTGTGGGAGGAGGTATTGGACATATATTTCATTGCTAACAATTCTGACAAGTATATTTCTTTACACTGAATTTACATGATTTTTGCAGCCTCATATATCTGTAGTCACAACCAGATATCTTACAGTGCAATTCAACGTCAGTTATCTATCTGTGTGGGGTACATGTGCGTACATATGAGGGTGTTAAGGTGTACATGGTACTCACATTGCAGGCTTTCAGATCGACCGGAGTCCACCAGGCTAGGGAGGCCCAAGACTGACGCTAGCTGGATCATGTCGCGGACTGTGGCCTCCCAACCGGGGTATGTGAACGTTTCTGGCGGCCCACCACCGGTTCCACGTGCTGCTTTGGCCTCATTGGCCATCTTCGTTTTCACAGCAATACAGCAGTCTTGAAACCGGTGCTGGACAGACTGCCAGGTACGATTGGCATACCCCAGCGAGGAGACCTCAGCTGCGATCTCCTTCCAGGCATCTGTCCTCTGCCTGGGCCTCACTTCACTCCCACCGGTTAGGATGGAGTGTCGGGCTTGCACTCCTCTAACCAGTGTTTCGATCTCCTGGCTGGTGAAATTTGCTGCCCTTTTGCATGCAGCAGCAGCAGCAGCTTGCTGGCCAGCCTGTGGCTGGGGGCCCTGCTCTCCCTGACCTCTCCCTTCGCTGCCTTCTCCCTCCATCTCTCCTCCTCTCTCTCTCTCTTTCTGTGCCAGAACCGCCAACTCCAAGACCTGTGTGTCCACTTGCACAGCATACAACATAGTCACAGATTTACGAATTTCACTCCCTTTTAAACTATTTGTGCCCTTGATTGTCATCTTCCTATTGGTTAATTGATTTCAAGTTTGATTTCAGAATTACGGGCTTGAGACTTGGCCGTAGCTTCTTAGTGAAACACGTACGGGTTTTGCGGATGATTGCCCTCCAAGCCCGTAGCTCGTTATTCAAACCCGTGCGGGCTTGCATGATAGATGAAGTTAAATATCTTATTAGGTCTATTTTACCCATTTCTGGACTTGACGGAGGCTAATCCCGCAGCCTTTGCGGGTCTGAGGTGCTCCAAGCCCTCGGGACTTTGTCCACGTATATTTGACAAGAATTTTAAAATACAAAAATTACGGATTTGAGTGTAGGGGAATGTTGTGCTATTTTTGCTAACACCTACAATCACTTTTTAGTCTCCTCAGAGTGCAGGATGGCTTTATTTGGGCTTTATTATGTGCTTAATTGGTGCTAGCGGGACCTGTTTGCTGCAAGTAAGCTGCGGCTCGCTTTTAGCCTTGCAGAGAGGTTTCCCGTATCAATTGAATAGCAACCGGGGCTTTCTTGCGGCCGAAACTCTTGCGGCCGTTTTAGATCAAAGGCTTTCCTCCGGCGCGAGCAGCCGCAAGGGATAACAAGGCGCCGGCCGCAAGCCTGCCGGAGCCCCCAGCCGGAAGGGAATAGAATAGCTGAATAGCTTGCGGCCGGTCCTTGCGGCCCCGCAACGTCTGCGGCCGCTAATAGAATGAGGCCCATAGTATTTAAGGTTGAAAAAAGACTTTCAGTCCATCAAGTTCAACCTTTTAAGATCTCCTCTGATCTGCAATATGCAGATTAACTATTAATTAATTAGTTGTATAAAAAAAATAATATATCAATTCCCTCCAGATCCCAGACACCAGTGACCGGACCACTCACTGGATCAATACTGCCCCTCCAATTATCCATGATAACCCTGAATTCCCTTTAGAAATAAATCCAGTCCCCTTTTAAAGTTATCTATCGAATCCGCTGTCACCACCTCCTCTGGTAGAGAATTCCACAGATTAAGCACCCTTACTTTCTTTAAGGTGGAATCTTTTTACTTCTAACCTCATTATGTCGCTGAATTGGATACCAACAGAGTCATTTCAGCTGGAAGAGCAATTATTTTGCCATCCACTTTCCAAGGATCTCGTCACAATATGCGAGAAAGATATAATGATGCCATGGCTATTGTCACAAAATTTGGAAAACCAGATTTATTCATTACATTCACATGTAATCCACAATGGCCAGAGATCAAGGAAAATTTTAATCCTGGACAAAATACTTCTGACCGACCAGATTTAGTGGCAAGAGTATCAAAAATAAAACTTAATTCATTAATACAATAACATATAACTAAAGCACAGTTAGTTGGAACATGTGTGTCGTTTGTTTATACCATTGAATTTCAAAAAAGAGGCCTGCCACATGCACAAAATTTGCAGGAAAAAGATAAATTGAATACTGCAGAGAGAGTGGATTCAGTCATTACTGCTGAATAGAGATGTTGCGAATAGTTCGCCGGCGGACTGTTCCCGGCGAACATAGCATGTTCGCGTTCGCGGCGAACAGCGAACATATGCAATATTTGACCCGCCCCCTATACTTTATCATTGAGCAAACTTTGACAGCACCCCAAAAAGCCCTTTTTAGGGTTTTAACTTTTTTTTTTTTTTTTCTGTCTAATCTAACTTCATTTGCCTGTCTCCCTGCTAGCCCCTGCTAGCAAGTGTGTGTGTCAGGCTCACAGCTTATACTGTGTGTGCACAGTGCAAGCAATACAATCTTGTTTACTAGTTATCTACTTTTAAAAAAACAAAACTTTTATTTTGTTAAATCTTAGTTCATTTGCCTGACCGCCAATCTAAGTTCATTTGCCTGACCGCTAGCCAGTGTGTGTGTCAGGCTTACAAGTACTGTGCCAAGTTCAACCAATCCAATCTAGTTGGGGTACCAGCAGTCTACATTTAAAAAAACAATAATTTTATTTTCTTAAATCTAAGTTCATTTGCCTGACCGCAAATCTAAGTTAATTTGCCTGACCGCTAGCCAGTGTGTGTGTCAGGCTTACAAGTACTGTGCCAAGAGGTTGTGTGCATGCTTGAGCTCCAAACAAAAGGCTTTTTAGGGTCTTAGTCCCTCAAATACAAGTTTTATTTTAACACCTTTCTGTTTATAAGCACTTTGTGCATGGTGTTGTTCATTTTTGGGAGTTTTTGTGGTATTTTTCTTAGTTTAATTTAAGTTTTAGTTTTCTGGGAGTCAGGCTCAAGTCTCTATCCCAGGAGAGTGAGCTGTCTCCTGGATACTTTGCCACACCCCTCCCTTAGCACTACACCTTCACTCCTGGAGCTTTGTTACTTTGACTTTTTTTCTTTTAAAAAGTTTATTAGGTTTTGTTGAAGTTTTGTTTGTTTGGTGTTGGGTTTTATGTTTTGGGGGAGAGAAGACAAGTAACATCTTTGTAGGCAGTGGGGGGGAAAACAATTAGAATTTTTGTTGAAAAGGCTTTTTTTTTTTAACATCTGACACAGAGACACAGAGGGGTTAAAAAGCCTCTGTGTTCTCTGTGTTGTTGCAATTAGACACCTTGCAACAGGCCATTAACCCTTCCACTGCCAAGCATCATCTCTCTCTCTCCCTTAGTTTTGTCTCCCTTAGTTTTGTCTTTTTGTTTCTTTTTCACACTTTTATATTTTTAAAAAAAGAAAACAGTAGCAAATCATAAAACAAAAAATAAAAATAAATAAAACAAATAAACTAAAAAAAAAAGGGTCTAAACATGAGGGATAAGACCATTAAGAAGCCTCAGGGGTCAAAAGGGGGAATAATGGCCCCTGAAAATCCTAGCTGCAGCACTGCACAGCATAGGCCCCAGGCAGATAAGGCAGCCCCAGCTCCTGGTGGTTCTGCCAGCAGACCTACCCCTGTGGCTAATACCTGGTCACAGGTGGTTTCTGCTGGCCCCAGTAATACCACCGCTGGGGCTGAGGGGCAGATCACCAGGAAGCATGGGGTTAAATGTCAGATGTCTGGGGTCTACAGCATTGATATCTATCTGCGTGCTGCAGCTAATGTCATCAGCCCCTCTGTTATAGTAGCAGCCAGCAAAATGTACGGGAAAGCAGTTTTTTTTACCCGTACTCTGGCTGCTGCACACATTCTTATACAGAGAGGCATCACAGTGGGGGGATTATATGTCCCAATAGAACCCCTGGAAGGGTTGGGCACAAAAGTAACACTCTCTAATGTGCCCCCCTTCCTACCAGACTCCCTCCTGCGCCCCCACCTGCTAACCCTAGGGGAAGTAAAAACACCATTTATTAAAATTCCCCTGGGGTGCAGAGAGAGAGCACTTCGTCATGTGCTCTCTTTCAAGAGGCAGGTACAAATGTGCCTGCCTCAGGGCGCAGAAAACATAGAGGGGTCTTTTGGGGTTCCATTTGAGGGGGTGCTGTACAGGATTTTTTACAGCACTACGGAGGTGCAGTGCTATCATTGCAAGGGGTTGGGGCATACACGTAGGTATTGTCCTAATGTAAAGCATCATGCCCCAGCCCCAGCAAATGGCACCTCTGTCAGTATGGCACCCATCCCCGCTGAGCCCATAACAGCGGGGACCTCAAGGGTCATGGCCCCCCCACAGAGCTCAGGCAAGGAGGCCGTTCCTCAAGCCACCACCACGGCCTCCAAACCCCCTTCTTCCCCAAAAAAGCCATCTGTGTCTGTGGTCTCCAGCAAGACTGCAGACACGGGGAAAAAGGGGAAGAATGTCACCGGTCCTCCCAGTGTCACAGCTGCCTCTCCCAAGTCCCAATCTGCCCCCATCATAATTACATCAGTTAGTGTGGGGGCACAGTGTAAGCAGAGGGATAATAAGCCCTCTGCAGGGGAGGCAGCTAGTGGCAGCTCCTCTTCCAGGAGTGACGTCCCCAGGAAGAGGAAGCATAAAACCAACAGGGAGGTTGCTGATAAGTGGGAAGTTCTCTATAGTGGAGCACCTCCCTCTAAAAGCAAGAAGAGGAACAAAACATCTCCTCCTCATCCTGTGACATTGTCTGGCCCGGTTATTAAGCTCAGCCAGCCGGTGCCAGACCACACATCTCTCTCTCCAGACCCTATAGGGGTTAATGTGGAAAAGGGTCTGGAGGAAAAGCAGGGGCAAGAGGGTCTCCCAAGTGAGGCAGGGGTAGACAAGAAAGATCAGGTTCTGCCTCTGGCCTTTGAGGGGGGTCCCAACAAAGCCCCTGCTGAATGGGTAGTCAGTGTCCCTGAGGTGCTGAGCTTCAAGGGCACCAGTCAGTCTCCTCCTCCAGTGTCACTCTCTAGTGACGTACCTCGGGCTTTGTTAGAGCCCCAGGCCGAGTCACTACTGGAGGGGGGGAATATAGGCATGACCCCCATTCAGGACCCCATGGATTTGTCTGTCAGGGGGGATGTGGCACAAGGGGAAGTGGAAATGGGGGAGGGTGATAAAACAGGTTTTCCTGTTAACATCATGGGAGAGCCTGTCTACCCTCCTCAGCCGTCCACTGACCCTAACATCGGTGCCATCCAAGCTGAGCAAGCAGCGGTGGAACTGGCAGAGGAGGCATATAAAGCCTCCAAGGCTTCCATTAAGGAAGCCATGCCAGCCACTGCTGTCCAGCCAGCTACCCCTGAATGCACTCCTGAAGCTACAGGGGTGCAGCAGCAATCCAAGGGTCCATTATTTACCTTGAAGGGTGCTAAAGGGACTCCTTCTGTATCATCTAAGAGGGGGTCCCTGAGAATAAAGCTGAGGAAACTGACTCCAGCCGGGGAGGATGGAGTAAAAGCCCTCAGCCAAGAGGAGCCCAGGGGTGACCCACTAGAAGGAACATCAGATTCTGGGTGGGTTATCCCTGTCAAGGAAATAGATTTATTCCTTGAGAGCACCCTTCATGGACAAAAGAAAAGGAAGGTGCGGCTGGCCTTGGAGAGGTGGAAGAATATGTCGTTTATTCTCCACTCTCTCCAGCAATATCTAGTGGTCAGCACTAGGGCCAAGAATTCTGGGACTGCGGAGCATCTCCGCGTCCGGAAATTCTATAAAATGTGCGTGTCCTATCAGCAGTCTCAAGGGTCTGAGGAACGCACAATTCCTGACACGCAGTAATGGCTTTGCACATCAGCACGCTAAATACCAATGGCTGTCAAGACAGTTTCCGCAGGTTCCAGGTACTCTCCTATTTATATCAGGGAGGGTACTCTGTGAGCTTCCTGCAGGAAACTCCCACCACTCCAGAGGCTGAGGCCTCGTGGCAACTGGAGTGGAGAGGCAGGGTCTTCTTCAGCCACTTCACATCGGCGTCATGTGGAGTGGTGACCCTGTTCTCAGAGTCTTTTCAGCCAGAGCTGCTGCTTGTGAAAGCTGTTATCCCAGGCCGTCTAATCCACCTCCGGGTCCGAGAGCAGGGTAGCATCATTAACCTAGTTAATTTATATGCCCCTGCTGGAGGGCTCGAGAGAGTGAGGTTCCTCGCCAGACTGTCCCAATTTTTGGAGACGGTTGACGCAGATGAGTGTTTGGTACTCGGGGGTGATTTCAACTGCACCCTCGACGCTCTGGACCGGAATAGTCCAGAGCCGTACCCGCCTTCTGCGTCAGCCCTGCGGGAGATCATCGCCCGCTTCTCCCTGGAGGACATCTGGCGAGAGCAGAACCCAGGGGCATCAGACGGTTTCACCTACGTCAGGGTGAGAGCCGGTCTGGTGTCCCACTCCCGGATCGACAGACTATATATATCTAGTCACTATATGTCACGAATCGGTTCTTGTGCCATTAGGCTGGCTCCGTTCACAGACCACAACTGTGTGTCTGTGACAGTGGCGCTAACGCCAACAGCGCAACGAGCCGCCTATTGGCACTTCAACAGTGCTTTGTTGAAGGACCAGGGGCTCGTGACATTGATCCGGGAGTTTTGGACGGACTGGAGGGGTTGCAAGGGGGACTTTGCCACGTTAAAACTGTGGTGGGACGTGGGCAAGGTTCATTTGCGACTTCTGTGTCAGGAATATACCAAGGGTGCGAGTGGGCAGCGCGAAGCTGAGTTGGAGTCACTCCGGGGGGAGGTACTCCATCTGGAGCAGAGGCTGTTCACTTGTAGGGACCAATCCCTGCAGAGCGAGTATGTAGAGAGGAAGGGTGTCCTCTGTGACCTGGAAGGACACCAGGCCAAGGGGGCATACGTGCGCAGCCGCTTAGGTTTTCTCAAAGATCTAGACCGCGGCTCGCGCCTCTTCTACTCACTGGAGAAAAAGGGGGGTAACAGTAGGCACGTCACCTGTCTTCTAGATGAAGACGGTGCCCCCCTTACAGATCCGGAGAGTATCCAGGATAGAGCCCGGAACTTTTATAAAGATCTTTACTCTCCGGATCCCATTTCTCCAGACGCCTGCAGGGTGCTATGGGAGGGGCTCCCCACAGTCAGTGAGGGTGTAAGAGAGCGGCTTGATATACCACTATCTTTTCAAGAGCTCTCTGAAGCCCTCCGTGCCATGTCCTGTGAAAAGTCTCCAGGACTGGACGGACTGACTGTAGAGTTTTTCCAATTTTTCTGGGAGACTCTGGGACCTGATTTCCATCTGGTCCTTGGGGAAGCCCTGGAGACCGGGGAGATGCCCCTGTCTTGTCGCAGGGCAGTACTTGCCCTGCTGCCCAAAAAGGGGGATCTCCGGCTTATTAAGAACTGGCGACCGGTCTCTCTGCTCAGCACGGACTACAAGATTGTAGCTAAAGCCATCTCGCTTAGACTTGGGTCTGTGCTGGCAGAAGTGGTTCACCCTGACCAGTCCTATGCGATCCCGGGCCGGACTATCTTTGATAGTATCTTTCTGGTCCGGGATCTTTTGCATTATTCTCGCAGGACTGGTCTGTCACTCGCCTTTCTCTCTTTAGATCAAGAGAAGGCGTTTGACAGGGTGGACCATGGTTACCTCATAGCCACTCTGCAAGCATACGGCTTTGGCCCACAGTTTGTGGGCTTTATAAGAACGCTGTACGCCTCTGCAGAGTGTTTACTTAAAATCAATTGGTCCCTAACAGCACCTTTGGTATTTGGACGAGGGGTGCGTCAAGGATGTCCATTGTCTGGACAGTTATATGCACTGGCCATTGAGCCTTTCCTCTGCCTACTGAGGAAAAGGCTCACAGGGCTGGTGCTAAAAGATCCAGACATGCGGATTGTCCTTTCAGCTTATGCTGACGATGTGCTCCTCGTGGCCCAGGATCCAGTTGATCTTGAGCTGGCAAAACAGTGCCAGGAGGTATATTCAGCTGCCTCCTCCGCTCAGATCAACTGGTCCAAATGCACAGGCCTTTTAGAGGGTAATTTACAGGTGGACTCTTTGCCTCCCACGTTTTGTGACATCACGTGGGAGGCAGATGTCATTAAATATCTGGGGGTCTACCTGTCCGCTGCGGACGCTTCCGTCCCAGACAACTGGAGGGAGTTAGAGGGCAGTGTCCTCTCTCGTCTGGGACGATGGAGGGGTCTAGCAAAAATGCTTTCCCTTAGGGGGCGGACTCTAGTGGTGAATCAGCTGGTGGCTTCTCAGATCTGGCACCGGCTGATTTGTCTGAGTCCGACCCCCGAGTTTGTCACCAATATCCAGAGGAATTTGTTAGATTTCCTCTGGATGGGAAGGCATTGGGTCTCTGCAGGGGTGGCAAGTCTGCCTTTGGTGGAGGGTGGACAGGGAGTAGTTTGTGTGTGCTCCCAGTTGTCCACCTTCCGCCTTCAGTACCTGCAGAGATACCTATATGCAGATCCCTCTCCGCAGTGGTGCGCACTGGCATCCAGCTTTTATCGCCAGTTGCGCAACCTGGGGTATGACCGGCAATTATTTCTGATCAGGCCCGAGGGGTTTGGGAGAGACCTCTCTGTGTTGCCGGCATACTACCAGGAAACCCTCAAGGCCTGGAGCATGGTCTCCGTGACCAGGCAGGGCGTGCCTTTGGGGGATGAAATATTCACAGAGCCCCTGCTATTTAATGCAGCAGTGGGGGCTCCAATGTTACAGTCCCCCAGTATCATCCGCCGCCTTAGTCATGCACGGATGACCCGAGTCGGGGATCTCCTGGAATACGGGCATTCTGATTGGGTGTCACCCCAGGAGCTTGCGCTCCGTTTGGGATATGTGACGCCCAAAGTCTCAGGGCGCTTGCTCCAGGAGATTAGAGATGCCATCTCCCCCGACTCGCGCACCTTCCTTCGCGGGGCTTTGCAGGCCGGAGTGCCACATGCACCTTTCAACACCCCTTCTCCGGCTGTTTGCATTGGACACAAGCCCCGTGTTTCCCCTCAGGCTCCTCCTGTCCCCAACCTCTCGAGGTTGAGGGACATACCCTCGGCATGCTTTCGCGGCATGCCGAGGAAGAGCTTATATTCTCTCGTGCTCCATACAGTGCACTTCCTTGCCCTCGTGACCCGTCCCGATACCATCTGGAGGCGGGTCCTACCAGCTGACGAGGGCAAGAGGCCCCGGTGGAGGGAACTTTATTCTGATTTAGTTCCACGACCCACCGGGGACTTGAGTTGGAGAGTGCTCCATGGTGCACTGAGCACGGGAGAGTACTTAGCTAAATTCACGGACTCTCCCTCCACTTGTCCATTCTGTGGCAAGGGAGAGTCCGTGTATCATGTTTATTTTAGTTGCGCCAGACTGCAGCCCCTCTTGTCACTCTTGAGGGGCCTCCTCCTGCAGTTCTGGCTGCATTTCTCCCCTCACATTTTTATTTTTGGGCGCCCAGTGTCCCGGGGCAATAAGGCCAGGGACCTCCTCGTTAACCTGCTCCTGGCATTAGCCAAGTTGGCTATATATAAGTCCAGGAAGCAGTGTTTGATAGGGGGGGTTCCCTTGTCACCTGAGGCCATGTTCCGGGTGCTGGTGCGCTCCCGTATCCGGGCAGAGTACCACCTGGCTTTGTCTACTGGGGGAATGGATGAGTTTGTCTCCCAGTGGGCTGTAGATGGTGTGCTCTGCTCGGTATCCCCCCATCCGGTTTCTTTTTCTTTCAACCTCCTAATATGATTTTTATTTAGTTTACAGAAAATGTTTTCTCATAATTTTAAAATACACTGTGCCAGAGAGCATGTTGTGTGCATGCTTGAGCTCTAAACAAAAGGCTTTTTAGGGTCTTAGTCCCTCAAATACAAGTTTTATTTTAACACCTTTCTGTTTATAAGCACTTTGTGCACGGTGTTGTTCATTTTTGGGAGTTTTTGTGGTTTTTTTTTCTTAGTTTAATTTAAGTTTTAGTTTTCTGGGAGCCAGGCTCAGCTCTTTATCCCAGGAGAGTGAGCTGTCTCCTGGATACTTTGCCACACCCCTCCCTTAGCACTTCACCTTCACTCCTGGAGCTTTTTTCCTTTTTATTTTTTTTATTTTTTTAGGTTTTGTTGAAGTTTTGTTTGGTGTTGGGTTTTATGTTTTTGGGGGGGGGGGGAGAAGACAAGTAACATCTTTGTAGGCAGTGGGGGGGAATACAATTTGAATTTTTGTTGAAAAGCCTTTTTTTAACATCTGACACAGAGGGGTTGAAAAGCCTCTGTGTTCTCTGTGTTGTTGCAATTAGCCACCTTGCAACAGGCCATTAACCCTTCCACTGCCAAGCATAGACAAGTAACATCTTTGTAGGCAGTGGGGGGGGGGAAACAATTTGAATTTTTGTTGAAAAGTTTTTTTTTAACATCTGACACAGAGACACAGAGGGGTTAAAAAGCCTCTGTGTTCTCTGTGTTGTTGCAATTAGCAACCTTGCAACAGGCCATTAACCCTTCCACTGCCAAGCATCATCTCTCTCTCTCCCTTAGTTTTGTCTTTTTGTTTTCTTTTTCACACTTATATATTTTTAAAAAGAAAACAATAGAAAATCATGAAACAAAAAATAAAAATAAATAAAACAAATAAACTAAAAAAAAAAAAAAGGGTGTAAACATGAGGGATAAGACCACTAAGAAGCCTCAGGGGTCAAAAGGAGGAATAATGGGCCCTGAAAATCCTAGCTGCAGCACTGCACAGCATAGGCCCCAGGCAGATAAGGCAGCCCCAAGGTCCTGGTGGTTCTGCCAGCAGACCTACCCCTGTGGCAAATACCTGGTCACAGGTGGTTTCTGCTGGCCCCAGTAATACCACCGCTGGGGCTGAGGGGCAGATCACCAGGAAACATGGGGTTAAATGTCAGATGTCTGGGGTCTACAGCATTGATATCTATCTGCGTGCTGCAGGTAATGTCATCAGCCCCTCTGTTATAGTAGCAGCCAGCAAAATTACCCGTACGCTGGCTGCTGCTCACACGCTTATACAGAGGGGCATCACAGTGGGGGGATTATATGTCCCAATAGAACCCCTGGAAGGGTTGGGCACAAAAGTAACACTCTCTAATGTGCCCCCCTTCCTACCAGACTCCCTCCTGCACCCCCACCTGCTAACCCTAGGGGAAGTAAAAACACAATTTATTAAAATTCCCCTGGGGTGCAGAGAGAGAGAGAGCACTTCGTCATGTGCTCTCTTTCAAGAGGCAGGTACAAATGTGCCTGCCTCAGGGCGCAGAAAACATTGAGGGGTCTTTTGGGGTTCCATTTGAGGGGGTGCTGTACATGATTTTTTACAGCACTACGGAGGTGCAGTGCTATCATTGCAAGGGGTTGGGGCATACACGTTGGAATTGTCCTAATGTAAAACATCATGCCCCAGCCCCAGCAAATGGCACCTCCACCAGTACATCACCCATCCCCGCTGAGCCCATAACAGCGGGGACCTTAAGGGTAATAGCCCCCCCACAGCGCTCAGGCAAGGAAGCCGTTCCTCAAGCCACCACCACGGCCTCCAAACCCCCTTCTTCCCCAAAAAAGCCATCTGTGTCTGTGGTCGCCAGCAAGACTGCAGACACGGAAAAAAAGGGGAAGAGTGTCACCGGTCCTCCCAGTGTCACAGCTGCTTCTCCCAAGTCCCAATCTGCCCCCACCATAATTACATCAGTTAGTGTGGGGGCACGGTGTAAGCAGAGGGATGATAAGCCCTCTGCAGGGGAGGCAGCTAGTGGCAGCTCCTCTTCCAGGAGTGACGTCCCCAGGAAGAGGAAGCATAAAACCAACAGTGAGGTTGCTGATAAGTGGGAAGTGCTCTATACTGGAGCAACTCCCTCTAAAAGCAAGAAGAGGAACAAAACATCTCCTCCTCATCCCGTGACATTGTTTGGCCCGGTTATTAAGCTCAGCCAGCCGGCACCAGACCACACATTTCTCTCTCCAGACCCTATAGGGGTTAATGTGGAAAAGGGTCTGGAGGAAAAGCAGGGGCAAGGGGGTCTCCCAAGTGAGGCAGGGGTAGAAAAGAAAGATCAGGTTCTGCCTCTGGCCTTCGAGGGGGGTCCCAATAAAGCCCCTGCTGAATGGGTGGTCATTGTCCGTGAGGTGCTGAGCTTCAAGGGCACCAGTCAGTCTCCTCCTCCAGTGTCACTCTCTAGTGAAGTACCTCAGGCTTTGTTAGAGCCCCAGGCCGAGTCACTACTGGGGGGGGGGGAATATAGGCATGACCCCCATTCAGGACCTCATGGATTTGTCTGTCAGGGGGGTTGTGGCACAAGGGGAAATGGAAATGGGGGAGGGTGATAAAACATGTTTTCCTGTTAACATCATGGGAGAGCCTGTCTACCCTCCTCAGCCGTCCACTGACCCTAAAATCGGTGCCATCCAAACTGAGCAAGCAGCGGTGGAACTGGCAGAGAAGGCATATAAAGCCTCCAAGGCTTCCATTAAGGAAGCCATGCCAGCCACTGCTGTGCAGCCAGCTACCCCTGAATGCACTTCTGAAGCTACAGGGGTGCAGCAGCAATCCAAGGGTCCATTATTTACCTTGAAGGGTGCTAAAGGGACTCCTTCTGTACCATCTAAGAGGGGGTGTCACAACCTACTATGATGATGGGATCTAGAGTATCCTAGTACTCTTATTCCCAGTAGGGTTTAGACCTAAGTTTGGGCTGACTCTAGACCTATGGACAGTCTTTGTCGGTACAAAGGCATAAGTCCCAGCTCATTGGTAGCGTGCCTGGGAAATCTGGAAGGGAGTCAGAACGATCTCCTCTACCAGCATATGCCCCTGGGTCAATAATGCATCTGCACACAAAGTCTTGATGAAAATTATGAACAACTTTATTTGGAAAACAACATCTTTTAAACAGGCATACAACATTACCAGGAGGGGCTACCTTTAGTCAGCCCCTAACTGCCTCTGGCCAATCAGACAGGGTCCCTACGTGGGAACCATGAGACTCCTCCCCAGGTCCACCCACTAGGCGAGGCCAACTAATTCATTTGGGCTCTAGCTCCCAAGAGAGGGAAATCTCTGCCCTGTCCTATGGCCCTAGTATTGAGGCTGGAAGACCCTGTACTATACCATTGTCCTTCGGTGCCTGGCAGTCTGACAAATCTCTTTGTTCTGCTATCGCCTTTGTTTACACTAAGGACCATATGGCTAACTCCTGACTGAGAGTTTATACAATGGAGGAGGATTGACTAATCAAAACATAGCTATCACTCCATAATACAATATACAATATAATACTAACATATTATAACCCATAACACAATATGCAGTGGGTCTCCTAAACCCAGAACTCTTACTCTCCATATGGCACCAACTGTGGATGATATACCAGCCCCAAGATGGCGGCTATTGGTATATAACAGTCCAGTCCCAATATAGGCCACTGCTGCCAGTCTCAAGATGGCCCCAGCATAGTTCAGGCCAAAACCAAGATGGCCCCTGAGTTGTGACAGGGGGTCCCTGAGAATAAAGCTGAGGAAACTGACTCCAGCCGGGGAGGATGGAGTAAAAGCCCTCAGCTAAGAGGAGCCCAGGGGTGACCCACTAGAAGGAACATCAGATTCTGGGTGGGTTATCCCAGTCAAGGAAATAGATCTATTCCTTGAGAGCACCCTTCATGGACAAAAGAAAAGGAAGGTGCGGCTGGCCTTGGAGAGGTGGAAGAATATGTTGTTTATTCTCCACTCTCTCCAGGAATATCTAGTGGTCAGCACTAGGGCCAAGAATTCTGGGACTGCGGAGCATCTCCACGTCCGGAAATTCTATAAAATGTGAGTGTCCTATCAGCAGTATCAAGGGGCTGAGGAACGCACAATTCCTGACACGCAGTAATGGCTTTGCACATCAGCACGCTAAATACCAACGGCTGTCAAGACAGTTTCCGCAGGTTCCAGGTACTCTCCTATTTATATCAGGGAGGGTACTCTGTGAGCTTCCTGCAGGAAACTCACACCACTCCAGAGGCTGACGCCTCGTGGCAACTGGAGTGAAGCGGCAGGGTCTTCTTCAGCTACTTCACATCGGCGTCATGTGGAGTGGTGACCCTGTTCTCAGAGTCTTTTCAGCCAGAGCTGCTGCTTGTGAAAGCTGTTATCCCAGGCCGTCTAATCCACCTCCAGGTCCGAGAGCAGGGTAGCATCATTAACCTAGTTAATGCGTCAGCCCTGCGGGAGATCATCGCCCGCTTCTCCCTGGAGGACATCTGGCGAGAGCAGAACCCAGGGGCATCAGACGGTTTCACCTACGTCAGGGTGAGAGCCGGTCTGGTGTCCCACTCCCGGATCGACAGACTATATATATCTAGTCACTATATGTCACGAGTCGGTTCTTGTGTCATTAGGCTGGCTCCGTTCACAGATCACAACTGTGTGTCTTTGATGGTTGCGCTAACGCCAACAGCGCCACGAGCTGCCTATTGGCACTTCAACAATGCTTTGTTGAAGGACCAGGGGCTCGTGACATTGATCCGGCAGTTTTGGATGGACTAGAGCAGTTGCAAGGGGGACTTTGCCACGTTAAAACTGGTCCTTGGGGAAGCCCTGGAGACCGGGGAGATGCCCCTGTCTTGTCGCAGGGTAGTACTTGCCCTGCTGCCCAAAAAGGGGGATCTCCGGCCTATTAAGAACTGGCGACCGGTCTCTCTGCTCAGCACAGACTACAAGATTGTAGCTAAAGCCATCTCGCTTAGACTTGGGTCTGTGCTGGCAGAATTGGTTCACCCTGACCAGTCCTATGCGATCCCGGGCCGAACTATCTTTGATAGTATCTTTCTGGTCCGGGATCTATTGCATTATTCTCGCAGGACTGGTCTGTCACTCTCCATTCTCTCTTTAGATCAAGAGAAGGCATTTGACAGGGTGGACCATGGTTACCTCATAGCCACTCTGCAAGCGTACGGCTTTGGCCCACAGTTTGTGGGCTTTATAAGAACGCTGTACGCCTCTGCAGAGTGTTTACTTAAAATCAATTGGTCCCTTACAGCACCTTTGGTATTTGGACGAGGGGTGCGTCAAGGATGTCCCTTGTCTGGACAGTTATATGTACTGGCCATCGAGCCTTTCCTCTGCCTACTGAGGAAAAGGTTTACAGGGCTGGTGCTAAAAGATCCAGACATGCGGATTGTCCTTTCAGCTTATGCTGACGATGTGCTCCTCGTGGCCCAGGATCCAGTTGATCTTGAGCTGGCAAAACAGTGCCAGGAGGTATATTCAGCTGCCTCCTCCGCTCAGATCAACTGGTCCAAATGCACAGGCCTTTTAGAGGGTAATTTACAGGTAGACTCTTTGCCTTCCACGTTTCGTGACATCACGTGGGAGGCAGATGTCGTTAGATATCTGGGGGTCTACCTGTCTGCTGCGGACGCTTCCGTCCCAGACAACTGGAGGGAGTTAGAGGGCAGTGTCCTCTCTCGTCTGGGACGATGGAGGGGTCTAGCAAAAATGCTTTCCTTTAGGGGGCGGACTCTAGTGGTGAATCAGCTGGTGGTTTCTCAGATCTGGCACCGGCTGATTTGTCTGAGTCCGACCCCCGAGTTTATCACCAATATCCAGAGGAATTTGTTAGATTTCCTCTGGATGGGAAGGCATTGGGTCTCTGCAGGGGTGGCAAGTCTGCCTTTGGTGGAGGGTGGACAGGGAGTAGTTTGTGTGTGCTCCCAGATGTCCACCTTCTGCCATCAGTACCTGCAGAGATACCTATATGCAGATCCCTCTCCGCAGTGGTGCGCACTGGCATCCAGCTTTTATTGGCAGTTGCGCAACCTGGGGTATGACCGGCAATTATTTCTGATCAGGCCCGAGGGGTTTGGGAGAGACCTCTCAGTGTTGCCGGCATGCTACCAGGAAACCCTCAAGGCCTGGAGCATGGTCTCCGTGACCAGGCAGGGCGTGCCTTTGGGGGATGAAATATTCACGGAGCCCCTGCTATTTAATCCAGCAGTGGGGGCTCCAATGTTACAGTCCCCCAGTATCATGCGCCGCCTTAGTCATGCACGAATGACCTGAATCTGTGATCTCCTGGAATACGGGCATTCTGATTGGGTGTCACCCCAGGAGCTTGCACTTCATTTGGGATATGTGACGCCCAAAGTCTCAGGGCGCTTGCTCCAGGAGATTAGGGATGCCATCTCCCCCGACTCGCGCACCTTCCTTCGCGGGGCTTTGCAGGCCGGAGTGCCACATGCACCTTTCAACACCCCTGCTCCGGCTGTTTGCATTGGACACAAGCCCCGTGTTTCGCCTCAGGCTCCTCCTGTCCCCAACCTCTCGTGGTTTAGGGACATACCCTCGGCATGCCGAGGAAGAGCTTATATTCTCTCGTGCTCCATACAGTGCACTTCCTTGCCCTCGTGACCCGTCCCGATACCATCTGGAGGCGGGTCCTACCAGCTGACGAGGGCAAGAGGCCCCGGTGGAGGGAACTTTATTCTGATTTAGTTCCACGACCCACCGGGGACTTGAGTTGGAGAGTGCTCCATGGTGCACTGAGCACGGGAGAGTACTTAGCTAAATTCACGGACTCTCCCTCCACTTGTCCATTCTGTGGCAAGGGAGAGTCCGTGTATCATGTTTATTTTAGTTGCGCCAGACTGCAGCCCCTCTTGTCACTCTTGAGGGTCCTCCTCCTGCAGTTCTGGCTGCATTTCTCCCCTCACATTTTTATTTTTGGGCGCCCAGTGTCCCGGGGCAATAAGGCCAGGGACCTCCTCGTCAACCTGCTCCTGGCATTAGCCAAGTTGGCTATATATAAGTCCAGGAAGCAGTGTTTGATAGGGGGGGTTCCCTTGTCACCTGAGGCCATGTTCCGGGTGCTGGTGCGCTCCCGTATCCGGGCAGAGTACCACCTGGCTTTGTCTACTGGGGGAATGGATGAGTTTGTCTCCCAGTGGGCTGTAGATGGTGTGCTCTGCTCGGTATCCCCCCATCCGGTTTCTTTTTCTTTCAACCTCCTAATATGATTTTTATTTAGTTTACAGAAAATGTTTTCTCATAATTTTAAAATACACTGTGCCAAGAGGTTGTGTGCATGCTTGAGCTCCAAACAAAAGGCTTTTTAGGGTCTTAGTCCCTCAAATACAAGTTTTATTTTAACACTTTTCTGTTTATAAGCACTTTGTGCACGGTGTTGTTCATTTTTGGGAGTTTTTGTGGTATTTTTCTTAGTTTAATTTAAGTTTTAGTTTTCTGGGAGCCAGGCTCAGCCCTCTATCCCAGGAGAGTGAGCTGTCTCCTAGATACTTTGCCACACCCCTCCCTTAGCACTACACCTTCATTCCTGGAGCTTTGTTACTTTGACTTTTTTTCTTTTAAAAAGTTTATTAGGTTTTGTTGAAGTTTTGTTTGTTTGGTGTTGGGTTTTATGTTTTGGGGGAGAGAAGACAAGTAACATCTTTGTAGGCAGTGGGGGGGAAAACAATTAGATTTTTTGTTGTTAAGGCTTTTTTTTTAACATCTGACACAGAGACACAGAGGGGTTAAAAAGCCTCTGTGTTCTCTGTGTTGTTGCAATTAGCAACACCTTGCAACAGGCCATTAACCCTTCCACTGCCAAACATCTCTCTCTCTCCCTTAGTTTTGTCTTTTTGTTTCTTTTTCACACTTTTATATTTTTAAAAAAAAGAAAACAGTAGAAAATCATAAAACAACAAATAAAAATAAATAAAACAAATAAACTAAAAAAAAAAAAAAGGGTCTAAACATGAGGGATAAGACCATTAAGAAGCCTCAGGGGTCAAAAGGGGGAATAATGGCCCCTGAAAATCCTAGCTGTAGCACTGCACAGCATAGGCCCCAGGCAGATAAGGCAGCCCCAGCTCCTGGTGGTTCTGCCAGCAGACCTACCCCTGTGGCTAATACCTGGTCACAGGTGGTTTCTGCTGGCCCCAGTAATACCACCGCTGGGGCTGAGGGGCAGATCACCAGGAAACATGGGGTTAAATGTCAGATGTCTGGGGTCTACAGCATTGATATCTATCTGCGTGCTGCAGCTAATGTCATCAGCCCCTCTGTTATAGTAGCAGCCAGCAAAATGTACGGGAAAGCAGTTTTTTTTACCCGTACTCTGGCTGCTGCACACATTCTTATACAGAGAGGCATCACAGTGGGGGGATTATATGTCCCAATAGAACCCCTGGAAGGGTTGGGCACAAAAGTAACACTCTCTAATGTGCCCCCCTTCCTACCAGACTCCCTCCTGCGCCCCCACCTGCTAACCCTAGGGGAAGTAAAAACACCATTTATAAAAATTCCCCTGGGGTGCAGAGAGAGAGCACTTCGTCATGTGCTCTCTTTCAAGAGGCAGGTACAAATGTGCCTGCCTCAGGGCGCAGAAAACATAGAGGGGTCTTTTGGGGTTCCATTTGAGGGGGTGCTGTACAGGATTTTTTACAGCACTACGGAGGTGCAGTGCTATCATTGCAAAGGGTTAGGGCATACACGTAGGAATTGTCCTAATGTAAAGCATCATGCCCCAGCCCCAGCAAATGGCACCTCCGTCAGTACGGCACCCAGT
>JAPZIH010001121.1:0-72208 GCA_027410445.1 Discoglossus pictus
ACACATACAGTGTGTTCCCAAAACCAAAATCTGAAAATAAGTGGTAAAAAAAAAGGTGGAGGGGGATTAAAAAAAAAGAAAAACATGCATGTAAAGTACAGTGCTAAATACTGTTACTGTAACAATATACCAACTCACCTGATTCCCATCTGCAAGCATTACTAACCATTATCTAGTTTTCAGGATATCCAGGATATCTCACTGGCCATGACCATTAATAATGATGTGTCATCTCACAATAAATGCTTAGGTGTGACCAGCATCAGTGGTCAAGGTGAACTTGCTAATCAACATTGATATCCCATCCATCCGCTATACAGCTGTTAGCACATGTTAAAGAATACTGCAAAACAGGAAAATACTTATTAAGAGGATATTGAGAGGACACAAAGGTCAGCAGCCAGATTCAGTGTTACTTATATCAGACAGAAGGATCTGTTCTCAGACTGATATTGAGGACAGGGTCACATTTTTCACTAGTGCATATATTAATGCTTGCTGTCATTAAAATGCCATTGTGAGACTTTGCAAGTGCACCGCCATAGCAGTATTAGTCTACATTTAAGCTAACAACAATCTTATCTTACATATCTGGATATGTGATAGCTTTAATATTGTGGGAGCTACATGGTAAGGGGGGAATGTCCACCTGAGAGGCACTGGGAAACTCTTACACTTAATACATTTCCTTCACAATGCTTGCAGATGTGGAAAATGCCTTCATGGACCTGAATTGTGCCTAATTAAAAAAACAAAAAAGGAAATTAAACATAATGCCTTAAAAAAGATAGGGACTGCAGCATCTCTTCTCAACATCATTCCCCAGTTACCATCAATTGGTGACATGTTCAACAGAACCCTAAATGTCCACAGAGAAAGGGATAATGGACCATGTGATTGGAGGTAGCCATCTGCATACAAAATATCACCTTTACATAGGCCAAGATCCAAGACTCTTGCTCCATGACCTCCTGCTCTGATGTAGCTGATGCCCCCACCTCTGGCTCACCAGTGGACACAGACCTCTGTGAAGCTGAAAAAGAGAAACTATATAAGAAAGGGATATGTGCTTACTATCTGACAACTAAGCTTGAACCTGGACGAATCAATTACAGGGCCATTGACCTCATTATCAGTGCTCTTCATTGTGTGAATGAACAGAAGATTCTATGTTGATTGAGTGTTTAACTGTTGGCTGATTACATTCCTGTAACCATAATATGTGAAATGTTCGTTTATTCAGAGGGTGTTAATCGGCACTGTGTCTGTAGACCAACCTTAGACTGCATTTGTTTAACTGTTCTTATTGAAATTACAATAAAGCAATAGATCACTTTTGTCATGATCCCCCTTGACCATCCTTTGGGTTTAGTAATTCTTATTGTTATTTAATATGTTTTTATGTTAAGTTGATTGCCCTATGTATATTAATTACTGTATGTTATGTTGCTTCCCTATGTGTGATTGACTTGTGATATTTAATTCTGTATCTTGCATGTTTGGTTCATGAAGTGTTAAATAATTTAGAATGTTGTGTTGTCAGTCTGTAACTGTCAGAGAGAGTCAGCTGATATTTCAGTTGAGATTGAGTGAGATGTAATGGTGTCTCTGAGAACAAGCCAGTCTGAAGGCAGCCTGTGAGGAAGCTTGTAAAGAAAAGTGATGCAGTTAAGATACTGCTGTGTTGAATCTCTTAATGAAGACATATGCTCCTAATGAAAAGGGAGGTTATATATCTATAAGATAACACATCTAGAAGATATATGTATATGTCAACATAACTAGAGACGATAATAATGAAGTGGATGTTGTGATGCCTTCCTTGCAGATGAGGCCTTGTCAATAGTAATTTATACAAAGTCCAGAAGACACACAAACTGTTACAGACTCAAGTTTAGATATAAATCTATTGAAACTGTTCTGAATTACAACAACAATTAAAGCAGTTCCTGAGTTTTTTTAAAATACTGCTTCTGAGTAAGGACATTTTAAGAGACATTGGCTGTCTTGTTGAAGGGATCAAAATAATCTGAAAGGTCTGCTGGATGAGTTTGGCCGCAACAGCCTCATCAAGCCTGACTGAATAAGCAGATGGTAACAACTTGAAAATAGAATATTGTGCTCTTTCACACAATTAATCTCACCTATAGTGAGGTAACTGTCCCTTTGAGTGCAACTCTGAGTAGCTATAATTTGCTAGATGTGATCTTGATCTTGATTGTTCTTGGCTCCTAATGTTCTCTTGATTCTGGCTGCGGTCTGTGACTGCATATGCTGCAGTGGGAAAACCCATACATGGACTGGCTATTGGTTGAGGTTGAGGTCCCTTTCCCACTCATTGTAGGTGACTGTCACTCTGGGGCTGCCACTTGTTGCTGAGGCTGTGTCTATCTCCTTGGTCATCTTCCTCTTTACCAGGACCCTGACCTAATTGAACCTGTGCTTCACAGACCTCACATTCCTTTCCGCTGTGCCCACTACTTTGGCCTCTACCTCCTTCCAAACTTCCCTATCCCCTGAAAGGATATCGGGCCACTCACTGATGGAATGCAGGAGTACCACCATTGCCTGGGGGGAGTAATATGGTGCCTCCCCCTCTGACCCTGAGGATGACATGCCTATCAATATGGGCACCTGCCCACCCACCTCCCCCTCTACACTATGTCCCATATTTTCCTCTTCCACATTCCCACCCTTCTCCTCCTCTCCTCCTCCACTCACCTCCTTCTCCACCTGCTCCTCAACCTCCTCCAACTCCAACTCCTCCTTAACCTCCTCCACTGCCTCCTCCACCGCCTTCTCGTCCTCCTCCACCATCTCCCCAACCACCTCCTTCAACTCCTCCATCTCCTTCTCCACGTATCCTCTACTACACTCTCCTCCACCTCCTCTCCAACACTCCCCATGGCCACCTCTCTCTCTCTTCTCTCTCCTGAGGCCTCTCCCTCTTTTCTCATCCCATCCTCTCCACTTCTCTCTCCTCCCTCCATTTAAACAGTGGTGGCTGGTAAACTTTCAAGTTGGAGGGGCGCCAGAGCAAGAGGTGGCTCCTCCCATTACACAGACCCCACCCATTTTAAACTCCTCCCCCTGGTATACTATTGACTTTTATATGCCCCACCCAATACTTATACTTGCCTCGCCCATTGAAATAGACTCCACCTATTGATTATTTAATACTGTTCAAAAATTCTAGAATCTTGTGATTCAGGCAAATAATAACATATTCCTTCTGCATGAATGCAATGACAGTCAAAACACAATTGACTCTCCTTATCGGGGTGTCTTCAAGTGTAGTAGTTCAAAATAGTCTGCAGCTGCAGAGTGTTTGGACCTGGGGGTCACATAAAAAAGAGCGCAAGACCCCAACCATACTTAAAACACTTCTGAAACCAAGTGAGACTATCCTAGGCCCCAACCATACCCAAAAAAAACATATTATACAAAGCGGGACTATATAGGCCCCAACCATAACTAAAAAAATCCTATTATGTCAAGCAGGACCATATAGGCCCCAACCGGACCTTAAAAGCCCACATTACACCAATCAAGACTATACAGGCCCAAACCGTACCTAAAAATACTAAAAATACCAAGCAGGATCATATAGGCCACAACCGCACCTTAAAAACCCACATTACACCAAGCAGGACTATATAGGACCAACCCGTACCTAAAACATATTTAAAATACCAAGCGGGACTATATAGGCCCAAACTGGATCTTAAAAACCCACATTACACCAAGCGGGCCATATAGGCCCCAACCAGAGCTTAAAAATCCACATTACACCAAGCAGTACCTAAAAAAAAAAAAGTAAAATACCAAGCGGGACTATATAGGCCACAACCGGACCTTAAAAACCCACATTACACCAATCAGGACTATATAGGCCCAAACCGTACCTAAAAAAACATAATATGCCAAACGGGACTATATAGGCCTAAACCGGATCTTAAAAACCCATATTAAACCAGGCGGTACCATATAGGCCCCAACTGGACCTTAAAAACACACATTTCACCAAGCAGGACCATATAGGCCCCAACCGGACCTTAAAAACCCACATTACACCAAACGGGACCATATAGGCCCCAACTGGACCTTAAAAGCCCACAATACACCAAGCGGGACCATATAGGCCCCAACCGGACCTTTAAAACCTTAAAATACCAAGCAGGACTATGTAGGCCCAAACCGGACCTTAAAAACCCACATTACACCAAGTGGGACCATATAGGCCCAAACCGGAGCTTAAAAACCCACATTACACCATGCAGGACCATTGCAAGCCTCTCCCCCTCCCCTCTACACCTCCCCCCTCTAATTTACTGGCCTTGCAATGAGCGCCTTTGACATCACAGGCCTTGCAATGAGCACCTTTGGCGCTCATTGCAAGCCTCTACTCCCCTCTACCTCTCCCCCCTCTACTCTACTGTACTTGTGATAAGCGCCTTTGGCGCTCATCTCGGGCCTCGCAATTAGCGCCTTTACAAAAACCACAAAAACACACACACAAAAAAAAAAAAAAAACATCACACACACCACGGGGGGACAGCTACGACGTCTGGGATTGAGGTTGCACGACAATTTATACACAATTTGCCCAGTTTCGGCACATTAAAAATCCCCTAAGCGAGAAGAAAAATGGCGGCTGAAAAAACGAAAACAAGGCTACACAACCCCTAAACACGCAAAACACCGCCAGGATCATAAGAATGGAAAGCGGGAAACACACATCTAGAAAATAAAACTAAAAACAAAATAAACATCACAAACAGCATGCGGGGACAGCCAGGATGTCTGGGAGTGAGGTTGCACGACAATTTACACCCAATTTACCTAGTTTCAGCACTCGAAAATCTCCAAAACATAAAAAAAAATGGCGGACGAAAAAAAAAAAAAAATTAGGCTACGCGACCCCTAACCACGCAAAACACCGCCAGGCACATAAGACTTTTACCTAGGAATGTAGAAGGTACAAAATACACTATTAGGAAACACGGAAAATGCTCCAGACCCGCGTAACACATAGAACATTACCATTCTAAAATGGAGCTTTACACCTCTAAACAAACTGTTTGCCCTCACGCACGCAGCCTATTTATGTTGCACACTTGCCATATTGCTGACACTTACACCTCAGGTCAGTAACAGTCCAAATGTACATTGTATGCTGCAGGAAAATGATTGTTAACTCTTCAGGATATTGATTGCTGGATATATTAATTACAAATAGGTAAATTATATTAATTTATTATTTAATTAATTAATATAAAAAAATATATTTATATATAAAAAAAAGAGCAGGGGAGAGGCCTGCAATGAGCACCCAGGGTGCACAGAGGAGCAAAAGTACACAAGGGGAGAGGCTCGCAACATGCGCTGAAGGTGCTCAGACGACCAAAAGTACATGAGGAGAGAGCCTCGCAATGCGCGCCAAAGGTACTCAGAGCACTAAAAGCCTTACATTGTATGGCAAACAGCATTACCTGCATTACAATTTTATTGCTGTCATTTCTTGATGGGCAAGTCGCTAGTAAATAATAATTAACAGTACATAGATGTTCTGTGAGTTCAAACCACTATCCTTTCACCGTGCTGTTCACTCTGGCGTCTGATGTCACAGAACAAACAGATACAGGGAAGTCCAAATATTCTCTTATACTATTAAAGAGACCACTCTTCCTCATACTTATACTTATGGCAAGATACTAATTACATATATGTGAGATTGTATGTCTTTGCACATCCAATGTTGACAACAAGCCCCCTGGGACGCCTGTTGTGTTTGGTCTTCCACCTCCTCAAAGCCACCTTCTTCCTCTGACTCCTCTTCTTCAGACTCCCAGAGTCTGGGGGCTTCCACTGCCCAGCATGGAAGATTATACACAGGTCAGAGTCTGAGGGCTTCCACTGCCCAGCATGGAAGATTATACGAGTTGCCTCTGCGTTATTATAAGGTATGTACTGTTAAGTAGTACTATTCCTATCGGTTTAATCCCTGTTACGTCCACTATTAGGGGACGTGTATATGGCATGGATTTTTGGAAGCGGGAGATGGAAAAAGATGCTTGGTCGGTCCTCCCACTTCAAATTTGGGGCACTGCGCGTGCAATCTAAGGTGCCACCAGATATGAGTGTCACTGTGCACTGGCAAAAGTTGGCAGAGTAGATGCAATAGGCTTCACACACACGCCTGTAGGCAGGCAACTGATATTAAATCGATTACAGTCAAAAAAGGGTTGTTTTATGTCACTGTTCACTACGGTTGCACCAGATATGACGTATCACTGTGCACTGGCAAAAGTTGGCAGAGTAGATGCAATAGGCTTCACACACACGCCTGCAGACAAGCAACTGATATGCAATCTATTACAGTCAAAAAAGTGTTGTTTTATTTCACAGAGCACAATATAAGCTTTTAGGTGTTAGACTGTCACACACACATGCTGGCAGCAAGGCATATGCAATTAGATTACACAGAAAAAAAATGTAAAATAAAAAAAAATGATGTTCTAGCCCTAAAAAGGGCTTTTTGGGTTGCTGTCCTTCAGATGGAAGGCTCTGGAAGGGAGTGTATGCTGCTGATTGGCTGGAATGGGTCTGCTGACTGTGAGGTGCAGGGTCAAAGTTTCCTCAATGATAAAGAATAGGGGGCGAACCGAAAAGCGCATATGTTCGCCATTAGCTGCGGACGCGAACATGCCAAAATCGCCGCGAATAGTCCGCAGGCGAACTGTTCGGGACATCACTAATTGATTAATTAATTAATTATGAATGTATATGATTTTATTAATTATTAATTAGTAATCATTATGAACAACAAATACTGTATATTTTACTATGCCTTTAGTTTATAAATATATTAATGCTTAGCTCTTTATAATGCATTTATTCATTGATTAATTGATTATTAATGTACATTAATTTATTAATTATGAATTAGTAATCATTATCAACAAAAATGTGTGTTTTAAAATTCAATAAAAAATATATAGATTTCAGATTTTACTTACTGCTTATTGCATATATCTGCATTACTGATCATTAACCTACATTACTTTATTAACTATTAATAAGTAATAATAATAAAAAAGTAAACTGACTACAAACAATATGTACATTTTACAATGCACGGACATATCCGTGTTGCTGCTGATTGCCTGATTTAAATCACTTTATTAGATTATGACACCTGCTACATTTCATATTTGATACTGAATTTCTTTATGAATATATCAATGCTTAGGCCTTTATGTTCTACATGTATGCCAATTAAACATGATACTCAAAGGCATTTGATACGGTGCTACATGGAAGACTAGTGAGCAAACTAAGGGATACAGGAATTGCAGTAAATATCTGCTTATGGATCGAGAGCTGGCTAAAAGACAGGAAGCAAAGGGTTGTTGTAAATGGAACATACGCCGATTGGTCTAATGTGATAAGTGGGGTTCCTCAATGTTCAGTATTAGTGCCTCTCCTTTTTAACATATTTATTAACTAGCGACTTGCCCGTCAAAAAATGACGGCAATGTGATGTATATGTTTGTCAAGTTGTTTAGTTATTTATATATATTTTTGACCCTTGTAAGTATTGTGATATGAACGTGTATTTTTGTAAAATTTTGATGTAATGGTTTTTTAACATGGAATATGTATCTGAAGAATTGTTCACTTTAATATACATTGAATCCAGAGGAAAGCAAAAAGTAAAAAGCCTTGTTGAAACGTCCCGAATTTTAACATGAAGTTTAAAATATATGTAAGCAATAACCTTCAAAGTATATATTTTTAAACTTGAACTTTATTTTTTATGTAACTTTGGAAGTTGACAAAACATTTGTATAATTTGGAACATTATAAACAGGAACATAGTGAATACATTTTGTAACTTAATTTTGTATTAAAAGTATTAACATTTGAATGTAAAAACAGTTGAACTTTAAATTAATCAGTATTAACATGCAATTTGTATCAGAATAATTGTTCAGTTCAATATACATTGAATGTAGAGAAAGGCATACAGTAAAAACTCTCCTTAAAACGTACCTAATGAAAGTAATTCCTTACTGACCACATAAACTGGCGATAAACATTAATGTAGGTAGTAATCTTAAGATAACAGACAATATTTAGATTGTGACTTAAAAGGTGCTTGAGCTCTTAACATGAACTTTGAAATAACTTGAAAATATTGTTTTTAAACTTGTAACATTAGAAACATTAACACAGTAACTTAACATGGTAACATAATTTTTCTTAAAAATGCAAGGCAAGTATTTTGTGAGGCGAATTATCCATAAACATTACTTCCATTAATTATGACTGAATTAAACAACAAATTGTTATGTATTTTTGAATGCTTTTAAAAAATGATTATGGCTTTAGTTTGTATTCTGCAAAGTTAGAGTACTTCATAGTAGACAATGTTTTTAGTAAAAATACGTCCATCTTCTAATAAATCACCTTGACTTTCATTTTTTTCAATGTAAACTTTAATAGCCTGTGGATTTTTGCACCGTGACAATGCAACGTACAATTGACCATGTGCAAATACTGGTTCTTCCAAAAAAATACCCACAGATTTGAAAGTTTGACCTTGTGATTTATTAATGGTCATGGCAAATGCCATAATAATGGGAAATTGTCTTCTTTGAAGTATAAAAGGGAGACTACTTTCACTTGGTGCTTAATCTATTCTTGGTTTGAAAACTCTCTCTCCTTTATGGGTCCCAGTTAAAATTTCAGCATCTATAAAATGGTCCCTTAATTGTTGAACAATTAATCTTGTGCCATTGCATAGGCCTTTTTTGGGGTTCATATTTCGCAGTAACATGATAATTGCACCTTTCTTTAGCTGCAAAATATGTGGTGGCATTCCAGAAGGAGTTAGAGAGTTTATGAATTCAGTTGAAAAGTTAGCCTGACTTTCATTGTCATTAGCAAGTACAGAATCAGCACTGTGATAATTTCTTTGTGGTGCATTAATTTTTTTTAAGATTTCATTATTGAGTATTAATGCATCTTTATTTTTACACGTCAGTATGACTTGGTTGGCAAGCTCGGAATATTCTTCGTTATTGATGCTCCCTTCAAATATAGCCGATATAATATCTTGTTGACAAATCATCTGAGGTGGGATCTCTACAGTGTCGTCAGCTAAATGTAGTATTTTTTCTGTTCTGCCTTCTTCAATTTTAATAAGCCAATCATTGAAATCATTTTGTCCTTCTGATCTCATATATTGTTGCAGTTGAAGATGGGTAAAATGTTTCCATACTGTGCTTGACTTGATACAGGTTTCGATAATGTCAGTTCGATTTCCATGTACAACAACAGGTAATGTTTGTCTAAAATCGCCACCCAACAACATTACCTTTCCACCAAATGGAAAAATATTATCCATGACTTCACAAAGCAAACGGTCAATACATTGGAGGGCATAGCATGACATCATTGTGGCCTCATCTATTATAATTAATTTACATTTCTTAAATTTCTTTGCTTGTAAGGATGTCATGCGAATATCTGACACAGAATTTTCTAAAATAGGAACTGGCAGTTTAAATCCACTATGAACAGTTCTTCCACCTTCTAATAAAAGTGCAGCAATTCCAGTAGTGGCAAACGCCATTGCTATTTGTCCTTGTGCTCGTACTGAACTCATTAATAAATTGTACAAATAGGTTTTTCCTGATCCGCCAGGTCCATCAAGATAGAAATAACGCTCTGTCACCATGTCATCATTTATTGCATTTTTAATGGCATGAAATGCTTGCAATTGTAGTGTTTTTAAAGTTGCAAGTCTTTCTTGTGTTCTTTCTGCTTGTAGTTGAATGTCATAGTCTTCAAAGTTTATGTCATCTATAAGACCTGGATCAGGCAAATTAAAACTTGCACAACTTAATCCATGAGTTAAAAAAACTTCTTAGATTTCCATTAACGCTTTTAAGTGTGCAATGGGTTCATTGTATCGTCGCATAAAGTCTTCAGCCATATTACTTTTAAAAGTCTCCCACAAAGCTAATGCATTTGGAGCATTTGAGAAGATACAAATAAAAGCAAATTGTTCTCTCATCTGTCGTGGCATTTGACATTGTGCTGCTTCTTCTTAACATCTTTCCCACTCTGTATCATCAGCGAGTAAGTTTCTATGTCTTGCAGCTAAATGGAAGGATTCATATACAATGTCATTAACAGTTCTTAATTGTTCAAAACTTTGTGCTCCTGGAACATTTAAAAGTAATATCCGTAAGCAAAAACGTTCAACATCTCTTGGACTGACTGTGTAAATTCGTGGAATTATTTTATTGCCTCTGGTTTTTCTTGGTCTCCATAATCCATTCACAAAAACATAGTGATATGGAATTTCAATATATAAGTATTGTGTTGCATGAGCATCATTTGAATTTAATGCAAACCATGCAGTTAGTGTAGTGTGACGATCTTCACTTTGGGCCAATGCATTCATTTAATTTCCAGCATGGAAATAGACTAAATGTCGTTGTGGCAAATGTACTGCTAATCTATATACTGCATGTGATCTACCATGCATTTCAAATTTTAAAAGCCGCCACATAGCTTCTGGTGCACTGACATAGCGAGCATCTACATGAGATGCAAGTTCATCATGTACTAACTCACTACATTCAGGGTTGTCTGCACTTTTGACGACTACAGTAGCTGCATCATAGCCTTTGTAAATATATTTGTAGATGTATTTAATGGATTTGATGGAAGTGCAGGCTTCTACGTTGATGTGGGCGTTGTACTTCATGAGTAAATGTGGATTGTAGGGTACTACATATCTATTGTTCACTTTTTTTCCACGAATAATGGCACTATCTCCTTCTCTTCTTTTATAAAGTGGATATCCATCACAATTTGCATATGTTTTCTCTCTATAATCTTTTGGAAAATCTTTTGAACATTTATTTTTTTCCATACATGGTGATTGTGGATTAAGGTCTCCACAGGGTCCATGAATCATGCGATGAGTAACAATCTCATATAGTCTACCATATAGTTGTGGATCTGGTAGTTCAGCAACTATGACTGCATCCACTTTGTCCGAAGTATCTAATTTATCTTTCTCTTGAAGTATTATGAGAAGATGTGCATGTGGAAGGCCTCTTTTTTGAAATTCAATGGTATATACATAAGCAAGACATTTGCCAAATAACTGATTTATAGTGAAGTCACGTATTAATTCATTTAATTTGATCTTAAAAACTCTGGCTACTAAATCTGGTCGATCTGAAGCACTTTGTCCAAGAAGTAGATTTTCATTAATTTCTGGCCATTGTGGATGACATGTAAATGTCACAAATAAATCTGGTTTTCCAAATTTAGTCACAATAGCCATAGCATCATTGTATCTTTCTCTCATATTTCAAGGAGATCCTTGAAAGGAAGATGGTAAAATGATGGCTTTGCCAGCTGTCATGTCTCTGCTTGTAGCCACGTCAGCAACATAGTCCATGAGTCCACAATATTGTTCTACACGTAGTTTATCTTGTTGATATTTTATAAAGTTTAAATTATTTGCCTCAACTTGCAAATATGAATCAATAATCCATTGTTGTGTTAGTTTTCCACCACATAAAATTGGATTAAATTCATCTCGAATGGCAATTTGAGCTACTTTAAATTCAAGCATAGAAACATTATTTCGGATTCTGGCTTTAGCATTTGGGTAACTGGGAAGGGTTAATTTTGGTTGCCAACCTGCTTCTCCATGTGGGAAAAAGATGGGATATGTCATTGGATCTAAATTTGGACTTAAGATATTAATATTAATAAATGGTTGCTCCTCATTGCTGGGATATACTCTAAAGTCTCTTTGAACTGGTGGTTCTCCTTCATCATTCTGAAAGACCATTGCAACTTAATTTGATGTTGGCAAGTTATAACGACGTTTATCAGTATGTCTGTCTCTTTTAAGCACCATATTAACCTTTGGCATGAGTAATTGATGTCTTTGTGCATGAAGTTGTTGTTCATTTTCTACTTCTGCCAATTTTTTGTATGCTTTACTGTAGGGATTGTTGTCCATAATGTTATTTAGCTCTATGAAAACACTGGGTAAGCATTTTTTATTTTCTTCCATCTGCATACGTTGGTCAACAGCTTCCATTGTATCTAGGACATATAGTTGAGCGAATTTTCTTTGCTCTCCTTGCTCTGGATGTAAATGTGAAGTCCGATGATAAATTTGTCCTTGGACTTTAAAACAGTAAGGACCATGTCCTGGTACATTAGCAGCCAATGTTGCCCCCATAGATGCAAATGATAAGGTCACTATTGTAGGATCTTATGTTTGTCTTAAAATTTTTATAATTTGGAAAAGTAGGTTCTGTCATAATATTTTGTAAATAGCTTGGAAATTGTTTCCTTTCTGGAAGTTTGAACTTGCCTTTTTGACAACAACTAATAAATTGTCCATCTCTGGGTCTCTCCTGTTTAAAATAATAAGCCTCACAAAATTGACATTGAGTACTCATGTCCCCACAACTATGAACCTCTACTGCTAAAGACTTGAGTAAAGGACAATTTGCAAAGCATATCGGATGTTGACTTTCATATTCATCAGGTGAAAAGTCATTAAATGTTTCAACAACAGGTTCTAAATGTTTAGTTTTTTTCGTGGCTTTTCTTGGTATATGTTGTCCTTGTTTTGTTGAAATGTCCTGTAAGTTTTTAGTAAGAGTTTGTAAATGCTTTGTTTTTGTAGTTGCTTTTTTTGGTCTGTCTTGAGTGGTATCTTGTGAAATGTCATCTGATGTTTGAGGAACAGTTTGTAAATGCTTTATTATCTTTTTATTTTTTTTTGTTGTATCTTTCATTTTTGCAGCTGATAGTCTTTTATTTGCAAGTCTTTTGCGTTCTTTTTCTCGTCGAATTTATTTCTCCTCAGGTGTCTGCTCTCTTGTCTTTCTCTAGTTTGACGTCTTTTCTTCTCTTCTTTGGTCTCGTTATCAGCCATATTAATCTGTAAAGGAAAAAAAAGAAATGTAATTGTGTATATTTAAATTTGTAATTCCTGTTAAAGATTCTTGTGCACAATTGGTGAAATAAAAGGCAAAATCATTAATGTATCAGTTATATTTAGTTAAAATTATAATTCCTGTCCTCACTGACTAAGAATTTGGCCAATGGAATACTGCTGTAAATAAGCATGTAACATATTTTTTTGAAATAATGTTTTTATTTATTAAAAATGTTGTTTGTGGATAGATATTTACCACTGCAAAACTTCTTTGCTAAAAAAAACATTGATGTGGTTATTGAGCTATGTATTGCATAGTGGCAATTTAAATAGAATAAGGGAGATAGTAAATTTATTTTTTTATTTTTCTGTTGACACGGATGCAACTGAAAGCTGTTTCTTTAGTTTTCTCCTTTTGTACTTATTATACTGTACCTTGGTTGAAGTGTGATTTAAATCCGAATGTTTGTTGGTCCTCGGTTGAAAATCGTTGTCCAATGGTGTGGTCCTCTGTTGGAAGTCCTCGTCCGATGGTGTGGTCCTCTGTGTAAAATCCTGGTCCTATGGTCTGGTCCTCTGTTGAAAGTCCTGGTCCGATGGTGTGGTCCTGTGGTGATAGCCCTCGTCCGATGTTGTGGTCCTGTGGCGATAGCCCTCGTCCGATGTTGAGGTCCTTTGGTGAAAGTCCTTGTCCGATGGTCTGGTCCAGTGTTGAAATTCCTCGTCCGCTGGTCTGGTCCTGTGTTGAAAGTCCTCGTCCGATGGTCTGGTCCTGTGGAGAAAGTCCTTGTCCGATTGTCTTCACGCAGTATCTGTTGTAATATAAAATAGAAAATGTTGTTTGAGTGAAATGTCTTTTAAATAAGTAAAAAATGTATGAATTTGGCTGTATTGTATCAGTTATGGTTATTTTTTTCTATTTTTTTTTTTATACTTTCTGTACAATCCCACGACTTTTGTTATTCTTATTTAAGGTTCTTAGTAAGGCTTGTGGGTTGTGATATATTAAATAAGAATATTAATTTATTTTGCTATGTGTTTATGTTAGTTTTTGTACAATCCTGTTTTGTGCGCACCACTTGTGGTACACTGATTTAGCCTTTATTGGGATGGTTATAGTTTGTGAACCATGAAATAATATAATTGATGTAGTTTGCTATGTGTTTGTGTTACTTTTTTACAATCCTGTTTGGTGCGCACCACTTGTGCTAAAGTTATTTATTCTTGATTGTACTGGTTATAGGTTGTTAAACATTAAAGAAGAATGTTAATGTAGTTTCCTATGTGTTTGTGTGATTTTTTGTACAATCCTCTTAGGTGCGCAACACTTTTGTTATTCTTATTTAGGCTTCTTTGTAAGGCTTATAGGTTGTTAAACATTGAATAAGAAAGTTAATTTATTTTGCTATGTGTTTGTGTGAGTTTGTTCCAATTCTATTTTGTGTGTAGCACTTTGGGTCTCATTCAATTGCGATTTGTCTAATTCAATGGTGCCCTAAATAAGCACATAGCATATTTTTTTAAAGAAGTTTTTAGTCTTGGAAAAACTTTCTTTTGGATAGATTTTTACTAACTAAAAACTTCTTTAAAAAAAAATGTTATGTTCTTATTTAGAGCCCTATTCAATTGGGCAAATTGCAATTGAATGAGGGCCTTTGTGTGTACCATATGTTGCATAGTTTGCCCCTCATTGAATGGCATTTTTTACAATGTAATAGTACTCTAAGGCGCTCATTGAATTGCAATTTTGAAAATTGAATAGAGTTCTAAATAAGCACATCACATATATTTGTTAAAGAAGTTTTTAGTTATTAAGCATCTATCCAAAAGCAAGGTTTTCACTAACGAAAAAGTTCTTTAAAAAATATATGTTATGGGCCTCATTCAATTGCGATTTGGCCAATTGAATAGGGCTCTAAATAAGCACATAGCATATTTTTTTTAAAGAAGTTTTTAGTTAGTGAAAATCTTGCTTTTGGATAGATGCTCACTAACTAAAAACTTCTTTAAAAAAATATGTTATGTGCTTATTTAGAGCCCTATTCAATTGGGCAAATTGCAATTGAATGAGGGCCTATGTGATTATTTGGATCCCTATAGAATTAGCAAAATGGCAATTGAATAAGGGCCTAAAAGTGCTTATTTATAGCCATATTAAATTGTCCAAAATAGCAATTGAATGAGGGCCTTTGGTTGCTGCATTTGTTATATTGTCACCTCCTCATTCAATTGTGTTTTGGCCAATGGAATGGAGCTCAATATCACCACAGAGCATATTTTTTTACCGAATTTTGTATTTAGTGAACTTGTATCCAAAAGCAACGTGTTCACTAAATAAAAAGTTCCTTTAAAAGATATGCTCTGTGCTTATATAGAGCCCTATTGAAATGGGCAAATCACATTTGAGTGAGGCCCTCGGCCATAAAAGATATATAGGTCCTCATTGAATTGCAATTTTGCCAATTGAAGAGGGCTCTATATAAGCACCTAACATATTTATTGAGCAAAGTTTTTAGTTATTGAAGACCTTGATTGTGGTTAGAAGTTCAGTAACTAAAAAGTTCTGTATAAAAAATATGTTATGTGCTTATATAGAGCCCTATTCAATTGAGCAACTCGCAATTGAATGAGGCTCATGGTTCTTTCTTTTTTATACTTAATACTTTACCTTGATTGAAGTGTCGTATGACAGAGGGTCCCCTCCTGCCAATCTTAATCCGCCGGTCTTCTTGTAGTGTCTGTTTGAAAAAGAAAGTGAAATAGTTATTTGTATATTTATAATTTTTCATCTAGCAAAGCATGGCCTTTTGAGCATGTAATGTCTTGTTGTATCTTACCTGTTGTTCTTTGTTGGTGTTCTTTAAAAGGGATTGTGCTTCATAATGCACGGTGCAAATTGTTGAGTGACGCTGTTGATGCTGAGTCTGTTTGAATATTAAAAGAAATAGAAAGATTCAGCTTTATATGATCTATTGAATTGCAGTAAATTAATGTAATTTAAATATACTTCTGTAATTATTTTCAATTGACCTTATTTTTTGGTGGGGGCTACACACATATGTCACATACATGAAGCACATTCCATAGTTTAATGTAATTATTTTGTGTGCGTGTGACATATCACTATACATGAATCATATTTAAATTGTTAAATTAACCTTATAATTTTTTTTTCCAACACACATAAATGTCTGTGTGTGAGATGTAACTATAGATGATATACATATATGTGCGTGTCACATATCAGTATACATGACATCTAATGTCATTTAAATGTAGTTGTTTAATGATTTTGTTTTAAGCTAATTTTGTTGCAGTGGCAGCAATACACATATATGTCCGTGTCACATGTCACTATGCAGGGGCAATACACATAAATGTGTGTGTCACATGTCAATATACATGCTACACATATATGTCCGTGTCACATGTCACTATGCAGGGTCAATACACATAAATGTGCGTGTCACATGTCACTATACATTATAGACATATATGTGCGTGTCACATGTCACTATACATTATAGACATATATGTGCGTGTCAGATGTCACTATACATTATAGACATATATGTGCGTGTCACATGTCACTATACATAAACCTCTGTTTAATATTGAATTATGTTTTTTTGTTGTTTTGTTAAATAACCGTATTTTTTTTGTGGGCCTATACACATAAATGTGCCATATATGTCACTACATAAATCACATTTTCCTAGTTTTTTTTTTGACCTGTCCTGATAATAAAATGTAATATATTATAGCTTACCTCTCAGTTGTAATTTGCACAGTGTAAAGTAGTAAATTAGAAAAGAATTGTCTTCTCAAGTAAAAGCAGCAGTTATCTCTGAAGTCACTCCGTTCAACACCTGAGGAGAAATGTATTTTTGTGTGTAAAATAAGCAGTATTTATAAACTTGTAGAAAGTTCTGGAAAGTGAGACCGTTAGAACGCAATACGCATGCGCAATTTGCGTTCCAGCTTACAATTTGCGTTCCATCCGCCATTTTGTGCGTAGTACTGTTCAAAATGGTGTTTAATATGATTGTGATACGTTCCGCATAGTATGTGTTTCATTATTGCGAGTAAGTGTAGTATAGTTACGTCTGAAGCCTCGTTTTCATTTTGTTCGTCGGCCATTTTTTCTCTCGCTTAGCGATGGTATTAGTGTCTAAACTGTTTTATTTTGATTTAAATGTAGATGTAACTTGTTTTTTTCAGGTGCTGGATGGTTCCTCTTGCTGTAGGTAAGCATTTTATGTGTTTGTTGTGTGTATTTCTTAAGTTTTAAATGTTTGTATGTCGGCGTGTTGCGTCCGATGTTTGCGAGGTCGTAATGTGTGGTAACGTGTCTCGTATGGTGTTTGCGTGTGTAGCCTCGTTTTCGTTTTATTCGTCTGCCATTTTTTGTGTCGCTTAGCAAATTATTTAGTTTCTAAACTTTTTTATTTTAAATGCAATTAAGTTGTTAGTTGCATTTTTGAAGTCGTGGGTGCTCCCTCTTGGTGTAGGTAAGCTTTTGATGTATGTGCTGTGTGTATGTATTGTGTTTTTAATTTTGTAATGTTCGCGAGTTGCGTCCGAGTGTTGCGAGGCCGTAATGTGTGTGAACGTGAGTCGTATGTTGTTTGCGAGTGTCGTAATGTGTGTGTCGTGCTGTTTGGGTTGCGACGTGAACTTTGCGAGGTTCGCAGTTCTTTGGGTTGCGAATTTGGGTTGTGAATTTTGCAAGGGTCGCAGTTGCTGCAACTGAAGCCCTCTCTTTTTGGGGGGTTCCTCAGGTGCTGGCATGGAGCGCCTGCGGTGCTCCATGCCAGCAACTGAGGCCCTCGCTTCACGAGGGTCCTCAGTTGCTGGCAAGGAGCGCCTTTGGCGCTCCATGCCAGCAACTGAGAACCTGGCGCAGTGCCCTCGCTTTGCGAGGCCCGCGGGCTCGCTATGAGAGCCGCGGCCCTCGCTACGCGAAGCCCGCGTCTCGCTACGCAAGCCACGGCCCTCGCTTCACCAGGGCCGCGGGCTCGCTACTCGAGCCCGCAGCGTTAGCAACAACTCGTACGCTCACAACTATATATGTGATGACATAAAAGTAGGACTCGAAAGTAGAGTCTCCATTTTTGCTGATGACACTAAGTTGTGCAAGGTAATAAAATCAGATAATGATGTACTTTCTCTACAAAGGGATTTGCATAAATTAGAGAAATGGGTAGCTAAATGGCAGATGAGATTTAATACAAATAAATGCAAGGTTAGGCATTTGAGAAGGAAACATAGCCATGCAATCTTTAATCTTAATGGAGCAAATCTAGGGGTATCAGATATTGAAAGGGATTTGGGAGTACTAGTGGACAACCACCTAAGTAACAGCGCTCAAAGCCAAGCAGCAGCTGCAAAGGCAAATCAAATATTAGCATGTATTAGGAAGGGTATAGAAGCAAGGGAAGCAAATATAATTCTGCCACTTTACAAATCCCTAGTACGCCCTCATTTGGAATATGGAGTAACATTTTAGGCACCACTTCATAAAAAAGACATTTTAGAGCTGGAAAAAGTACAGAGAAGGGCTACAAAACTGATAAGGGGAATGGAGGGGCTAAGTTATGAAGAAAGACTAACCAAATTAAACTTATTTTCCCTAGAAAAAAGGCGTCTACGAGGGCATATGATTACATTATTTAAATACATCCAGGGTCAATAAATGACTTTGTCAAGTGAACTTTTTGTAGCAAGAGATTTTCAACTGAGAAGAGGACACCCTTTGAGGTTAGAGGAAAAAAGATTTCACCTTAAACAAAGAAAAGGGTTCTTCACAGTTAGGGTGGTTAAACTGTGGAATTCTCTACCAAAGGAGGTGGTAACAGCGAATTCGATAGACAACTTCAAAAAGGGGTGAGATATATTTTTGAATAAAGAGGGCATTTAAGGCTATCCTAGATAACTAGTGAAGGAATATTGATCCAGGGAGAAATTTGATCGCCAGTTTCTGGGGTCAGGAAGGAATTTTGCCTTTTTTCCCCTTATGAGACAATTGGCAAAGTTTCAATGGGGTTTTTCTTTCTGTTTGCCTTCCTCTGGATCAATTAACAATTAATAATAAATAGTCCACATTAAAAAGATCAATAGAGATCTAAAAAGGTTGAACATGAGGGACTAACTCTTTATTCATCCTCCAATACTATACTATTAATAATTATTTAATCAACAAATTAATTAATAACTAATCCGCATATTGCAGATCAGAGGAGATCTTAACAGGTTGAACTTGGTGGACTGAAAGTCTTTTTTCAACCTTAATTACTATGTAACTATGTAACTATGTAATTACAGCACTAACAGTAGACTCTCATTATTGTGGACTACTCAATGTGGTTTGTCAGTTTTGTGGGGCCTATCATTTTCTCAAGGAAAGACCAACTGACAGAGACTTTATTAGTTGCTGTCAGAAAGGAAAGGTAAGACTTCCACAAAGACACACATTTCCTGATTATTTAGAAAGTATTATTAGCGATCCAACATTTCCAAATTATACCAATTAAAAAAAATAACATCAGGTCTTATAACAGTGCAATTTCATTTGCTTCAATGGTTGCTACATTAGCAGAAAATGTCACAGGACATGGTCCATATTGTTTTAGAGTTCAAGGATAAATTTACCACCGCACTTCACATTTACACCCACAAGAAGGAGAGCAAAGGAAATTTGCACAGTTATATGTCTTAGATACAATGGAAGCTGTTGAACAATGGATGACACTTCCAGAGTATAAACAGTGTTTGAGCATAGTCTTGAAACAGCTGGATAAACGTATGGCCAACAACCCATACAGTCAAGCATACAAAAAATTATCAGAGGTTGAAAATGAACAACAGTAACATGCTCAAATACATAAATTGCCAATGACAAGAGTAAATATGGTTTTGAAAAGAGACTGCAATACTGATCAACAGTCAATGAGGTTGCCATGGTCTTTAAAAATGAGGATGGTGAACCACCTTTTTTGCGGGATATTAGAATATATCCACACATTGAAGAACAACCATTTATAAACATAAATATTTTAAGTAGTAATTTGGATCCAATGACATATCCCATTTTCTTTCCAAATGGTGAGCCAGGATGAAAACCAAAATTACAATTGCAAAGTTATCCCAATAGTAAAGTTTGTGTTAGAAGCAATATTTCTATGCCGGCATATAAAGTGGCACAAACTGCTATTCGGGATCATTTTAATCCTATTTTATGTGGGAGCAAACTCAGGCAACAATGGATTATTGATTCCTATTTACAAGTCGAAACAAACAATTTACATTTTATCAAATTTCAACAAAACAAGCTTTGCATAGAAAAATATTGTGGATTGATGGATTATGTTGCTGAATTGGCTACCAACAGAGACATTCCAGCTGGAAGAGCAATCATTTTGCCATCCACTTTCCAATGATCTCCTCGCAATATGTGAGAAAGATACAATGATGCCATAAGCTATTGTCACAACATTTGGAAAAACAGATTTATGCATTACATTCACATGTAATCCACAATGTCCAGAGATTAAGGAAAATTTTAATTTTGGACAAAATACTTCTGACCGACCAGATTTAGTGGCAAGAGTATTCAAAATAAACCTCAATTGATTAATACATGATATAACTAAAGCAAAATTATTTGGAAAATGTGTGGCTTTTGTTTATTACAGTGCAGATTCAGTTCTGGCTGATGATAAAGACAGTGAATCTAACTTTAGTATAGAATTTATCAATTCTTTAACACCACCTGGAATGCCACCACATGTTTTGCAATAAAAAAGGGGCAATTGTCATGCTATTGAGAAATATGAATCCCAAAAAAGGACTTTGTAATGGAACCAGATTAATTGTGCAGGATTTAAAAGATCATTACATACATGCAGAAATTATGGATGGTACCCATAAAGGTGATCAAGTTTTTATACCAAGAATTGATTTGGCTCCAAGTGAGTGGTTTGGCTTTTGTCCTTCAAGTGAGACAATTTCCAGTTATCATGGCATTTGCCATGACCATAAATAAATCCCAAGGACAAACTTTTAAGTCTGTGGGTATTCTTTTACAGTAACCTGTTTTTGCACATGGACAACTCTGTGTTGCTTTTTCAAGGTGCACAAATCCAGATGACTTTAAAGTTTCAATTGAAGACAAACCAAAGTCAGGGTGATCTATTACAGGATGGACACATTTTACCGAAAATATTGTGTACTATGATGTTTTGTCAACATAGGGACTATTTTCTAATATGGACTATTTTCTATTAAGCGCAAGTACTCTGGTTATGTTTAATTGTTTAATAAGGGAGGTTTAAATATTTGGGCTATTTTGGCATACATGTCTTGACTCCTTGTGACTACTTTGAATTGCAAGTCAGCTCTAATGTCATATAGTAGTCTAAGGCAAAAAGGAGTATTGTTATGAACTATTCCTATAATAGTTAACCTTTGTATTTTTTATATAAACCCCCTATACCAGTAATTACAACTCGTTTTTTATAACCAGTAGAGTACTTAGAATGCGCTTTTTTCTACATTGGTTTTAACCACACTTTTTTGAGCTATACACAATTTATATATTTTCATCTTCCCAAGGATTAGCAAAGTAATTTTGCCATATGAGGGAAGATTGTATGTGACATGGGACATTATCTGTCATTAGCTCTCAAAGTAGGATTTATCCATCCATAGACCAAAAAAGTTCCCATATTTTTTCAAATAATCCATGTAATTACTCCTCCTAACTGTAGAAGCAGGTCATTAATAACAAATATGATAGCTCCTAGTAAAGCATTATTAATTTTACTTTGTACATACCATTTGGTCCATTCCATTATTAAGTGAGTTTCTTCAACATCTGTACACCTTCTATGCAATATCACTGTTGACCAGTAGAGGGAAGATTCAAACTAGTTTTAAATGGTGCCTGGTGGACTCCCTGGAGCTTTTGCCCAAACCCTTCCAGTCAGAAACCTCTCTAACATATCAATACTGCAAAGTGATAATAAAAATGTGGAGCTTCTCAAATAACACTTCACTATATCCTATTGTACCTGCTTTTTCCATATAAATTCTAGGAATGCCATCATCACTCCCACTTCCCAGGCCTCTTGTCTTGGGGTTCTATGGGCCCTGCCCTCCCTTTTATTCCACACATACAATCAATAACAAAATCTTTTCAGCTTCTCCTAAAAAAACATCTCCAAAATACATTACTGTCTTACACAAGACACATTCTAATATTCTCTTTTCATATCTTAGCTAAACTACTGCAATTCGATCCTTGTTGGCCTTCCCATCACTTGTCTGTCTGCGCTCCAATCCATAATGAACGCCTCATCTACTATACTAAACGCTCAGTGTCTGCAGCTCCTTCTTGTCAATCACTCCACTAGCGTCCTATAGCCCCCAAAATCAAATTTTAAATCATGACCCTATCATATAAAGCCCTTAACAACAGTGCCCCTCTTATATCTCTGCCCTTTTTTCAAAATACTCCCCCAACCACCCTTTTTGTTCTGTTAATAACCGCCTTCTTTCCTTCTTTCTTATCACTCTCCTATCACTTCTGCCTTCAAAACTTTTCTTGTACAGCCTCTACTTGCTTCACAAGACTATCTTCCTGTCTCAAACCCTTTAAAAAATCACTAAAAACACCTCCATTTGATTGAGCCAATTGCTTTCACACTGCCATCCTGCATCTATCACCCTTTTGTATCACAACCAATCCCTTTTGATTGTATGTTTGCACATTTTCAATCTTATGTCGTTGCTTTGGAAACAAGCACTATGTACATTTGATTTTATGCTCAAAAACAGAGCCTTCCATTCTTTGCAAAGTGTTACTTTCATTTGTGCTCTGTACTTAACCCCTGTATAGTGCTACAGAATATGTTGGCGCGTAAAAAATAAAGAACAATAATAAAAGTAATGGGAAGACGTCATCGAATCAAGGGAAATTCTGCTACACAATATTCTACTACAAATATTCTCCTGCTTGGTCTCTAAATCAACCAGCAGTGCAAGATGACATAAGAAGAGTCTGCTAAATCTTCAGTAAAAATACCTATTCTTGTGTCTTATACTGCTTCTAACATTGTTAAAACGCTCAAAACACATTCGTAGAGTTGGGCTATCCCTCTTAAAGATGGACATTTGGAAGGTATGTCTTCTGGACACTATAGACAAAGAAAGTATGTTGATGGTGAGTATGCTGCATCAATATAGCTGTCTTTATTTCTGATTTGCAAACACTACATTCTCCAAGCACAGTTTAAATAGTGAAAAATTGTTCTGTAAGAAATTACATTCAATAACTCAAAATAAGAGAACATAAATTTTCTTAACAATCAAAAATTTTGCATTCAGACAAGGCAACATCATTTTAGAAAATCTTCTACTAGTCTGTTCATTTCTTCTGGGTGGTGTAAATGAAGATTGTGCTTTCCATCTGGAATCTGTTGCAATCTGTAAAATTATTCACAAAATACACAGTGAAATATGTCAGGATAGATCTCATTGATTGTAAAGTCACAAATCATTTAGAGAGGTGAAAATGAAATAGTAGGCAGGAGCAGGACTGGATGTACCTTTGTGGAGCCCCTGGGTAGTGAAGTGGAGGAGCCCCTGTGAGTGAGTATGCAAGGTATGCATGGACCCATTTTTCCCTTCCTGTGCATTTAAGTTTCTTTTCCTGTTGTAATTCTCTTGTTCTAGGTGGTTATCCCCTAGTAGCCAGTCTATAAACTGCAGCATTTCATTTTTTCAAAGGCAGGAACCATTTTTTTTCAAAGTGGCGCCCCTGCCAGGAAAGGGAAGCAGCCTTAGGCAGCTGCCTAGTTGGCCTAATGGGTAATCCGGCCATGGGACGGAGATAATTATAACTCTTAATATGAAGGTGTCCATAGCAGTCTCTCACTGAAATATCATAACATTTATAAATAAAAGATTTTATTATATTCTTTCAAATCAAACTACCCTGATAAAACGTCAAATGAACAAACCAAAAAGTGGATTTCCTTAACGTCTTCTAGGCAGCACAGAACATGAGAAAGAGACCACTACTCCTAAGTAGGACAGGTCCCACCCTCAATGTTTTTTCCTGCCCTGAACATAGAATTTGTTTACTGGACTATATATATGTATTATATACAGTAGACTCTCAGTTAACCAGAACTCAAGCAACCTGAATTCTCAAGCAACCAGAAAAAAAATATTGAATACTGGACTTTAACTTAAAAGTAAAATTTACAGGGCCCAACAAATGCCAGGAGCCAGGATGTCATGCCACCAAATGCTTACAGGCACCTAAATTGCATCCACTGTACGTCTCAGACAGGACTGAGTGACTGAGCCAGTGCAGTGTTGGGTTTACATTCCCCTTAAAAAGAGAGTCTCCCTCAATGTTTTCCTTTTTTTAAAATATTTTTTGTTTTCGGAACAATAACAAACATGAACAAAAGACATGACAAAATAGTTAAAAGACATACATCCATACATAACTACAATTTTGGGCTTTAATTTGACATTATTAGGGTCTTGTTTTTTATACTGGAGGACAATGAAAGAAATGGACTGATGGATTTTTTAACAGGTAAATACTGTTATGAGATTAGGTAACTATCCCATAGTTGCCAATTAAGGGAGTTTACTCTTTTTATTGAATCTATGTTAATCTATCACCTCATCCAAGTCTATTGAGTTGTTTACCTCAGTCCATGATGGTAATGTCGTTTTTTCCCAATATTTAACGACAAGTCGTTTAACTATCAAAAGAATATGGGAAATCAAAAAATTCTCTCTAGGTAAGATTTCATGTAAATTCATATGCAGGAGAACCACTTGAGGAGAGCAAGGTATCTGTTTACCAACTAAGTTATTTAGTAGTTAGTTCTGAGCAAATTTTCATCCAAAATTTCCTCAAAAACTTGAATTCCCACCACATATGGACTACTGTATCTCTATGATCAAATTTTTTTCAACATAGATCGTTGTTAAGAGAATTTATGTTTGCTAGGGACACTGGGACAAAATTCCATCTCTGGATTACCTTAAAATACATTTCAGTATACGAGGCATTGATTGCTGAACTCTTAACCAGCTTCAAGGATTCAATCCAGTCTTTTATCCCATACAATATTTTTAAATTGATTTCCCAATTCTTAATCCCTAAGCTTTTCATGGGAGGGGAAATCTCAGATATAATTTTATTACATTTGGATATGATATGTTTGTTACATATTTTAATTTCCTCATTATGAAATAATTAGGTAAGAATATCATGATTATAAAAAGTATATCAGCTTGTATCTCACTAGAATGTTTAAGTGCGTCATCTGTAGAATGTTTACGTTAATGTTCTTTAAAACATCTGTTTCCTGTATCCTGTCTTTGTTTCAGAAACTAATGAGATACAAGATATCTATAGGAAGCCGGATTTTGCTGAGTTAGACAGAGAAAGACACTTTTGTATTTAACACTATTTTCAACTATGCTTTTAGCAGCTGTGACGTGTGTTATGCTATATAAGGAACTGGCAGTCCAAATAAACTCAGAGATTATTCTGATGACACTCTGACTTCTGTGCATTATTTTCTCTCATTATATCTTGGTACTCAGATATAATAATATACACACATCAGAATACATGATTACTCACTAATCTGATCCTATCATTTTGGTCCTTCGAGCCGGAAGTTGTTTCCCTTATCATTCCTCGGTCGGAGCAAAACTCCTTTTACCTTTTATCGCTGAGGACTCCCTTACCTTGAGAAAGACCTCAGGCCTGATATATACGATCAGTTGGACCACAGAGGCAAGGTGTTTTTCCGAGGGATGACAAGGCACAGCTTACAGTGAACTGACAGTGAGTATATGAATTTCTGCTGCATTTTGCATGTGTGTGTATGCCCCTAGGTCCTTGCCTAACAGTGATATTAGGTAAAAGAGTTGTACAACTAGGTTTCTAGCCTAGTAATAGGTAGAAGGGTTGACACTTACCCACAGAGAGGTAAAAGAGTCATTATCCTGAGGAAAAGACTATAAAATAAGTTCTCTGTACGTAACGTTATTGAGAAAGCTTACCATGAAAAAGGGGTAAATGAGTCCGACTTTCAAATGAGCTCTTGCAAGAAAATATGTATGTGTGTGAATGTTACCATTTTGTATGATTTAAATACCGGTACCGGGTGTATGTATGTTTGTGAGGGGTGTAACAGGCATAACAGATTTATTGGTTATTGTATATACCTGTAAACATTCTGTATATTTCTGTGTACTTGTGAGTGTATGTATATATATACATGTATTCTTTTGTGTTGTTCTCAAAATTCTTACCTGAAACTATCCACTTTTGGAAGTGAGTGGTCACGCATTACCCACCTAGTCTCCGAAGGGCTAATCCTGTGACTTGCCTGTGTTTATGGAAGACGCACAAACCAAAATTTGTGGCAGTTGAGCACGACAGGCATCTAACTGCTTGAATTTCCATCTTTCTCATTCTTTACTTGGTTATACAATGTTGAAATATTTTGTCTGCAGTTTCTGTGTATTCATAACTTCTTACTAAAATACTTGTAAGGGATACGTCCACAAAGGCACCACACGGTATATGGTGAAGTTGGACTTTGAGTGGTCTACCTGTCGGCCCTGAAGGTTGGGTGGCAAGGTTTACACTAAAGGGAACTGCACAACAAGACTTCCCATCAGAAGCTACGGGCTTTATGGGTCCTTGATGTGCCGAGTATATGTGGTGGTGTTTGAGGTGTAGCGTGCGAGAGGTAGCGTGAACGACTCTCTCTCTGCATGAACCAGGTTTCCACACTCGGGTGTGGAGATGGCGGATGGTCCAAGGTGTGGGAGATATACAGATTATTTCTGGAAACTGTATAAACGGTCTGTTGGTTGTTGTATGTATATGTAATGCTATGTATATTTCCATGTACCTGTGATCTTATTTTTTGTGTATATCCATTGACTTTAATTGATACTATAAGAGTTCAAGATATGTATGTATATATATATATATATATATATATATATATATATATATATATGTATATGTATAAGTGGATAGGCTCTCAAGGGCATAAATCGCACTGCCAGGTGTGTGGTTTCTAGACCCTGCAGTTTTCAAGGTTATCTCTACAGAAATGTTTAATATGCAAAGGGTTTCTGGTGTGCATCTGTAACTTATGTCTGGTGAAAACACACTTATAAGTGGGGTTCCTCAGGGCTCGGTATTGGGTCCTCTCCTTTTTAACATATTTATTAATGACATTGAAGTAGGACTCGAATGTAGTGTCTCCATTTTTGCTGATGACACTAAGTTGTGCAAGGTAATAAAATCAGATAATGATGTACTTTCCCTACCAAAGGATTTGCATAAATTAGAGAAATGGGCGGCTAAATGGCAGATGAGATTTAATACAAATAAATGTAAGGTTATGCATTTGGGAAGGAACAATAGCCAAGCAATCTATAATCTTAATGGAGCAAATCTAGGGGTATCAGATATTGAAAGGGATTTGGGAGTGCTTGTGGACAACCACCTAGGTAACAGCGCTCAAAGCCAAGCAGCGGCTGCAAAGGCAAATAAAATATTAGCATGTATTAGGAAGGGTATAGAAGCCAGGGAAGCAAATATAATTCTGCCACTATACAAATCTCTAGTACGCCCTCATTTGGAATATGGAGTACAATTTTGGGCACCACCTAATAAAAAAGACATTTTAGAGCTGGAAAAAGTACAGAGAAGGGCTACAAAACTAATAAGGAGAATGGAGGGGCTAAGTTATGAAGAAAGACTAACAAAATTAAACTTATTTTCGCTAGAAAAAAGGTGTCTAAGAGGAGATATGATTACGTTATATAAATACATCCAGGGTCAATATAAGGCTTTGTCAAGTGAACTTTTTGTAGCAAGAGATTTTCAACTGACAAGAGGACATCCGTTGAGGTTAGAGGAAAAAAGATTTCACCTTAAACAAAGAAAAGGGTTCTTCACAGTTAGGGTGGTTAAACTGTGGAATTCTCTACCAAATGAGGTGGTGACAGCGAATTCGATAGACAACTTCAAAAAGGGGTTAGATATATTTCTGAATAAAGAGGGCATTCAAGGCTATCCTAGATAACTAGCAAGGAATATTGATCCAGGGAGAAATTTGATCGCCGGTTTCTGGGGTCAGGAAGGAATTTTGCTTTTTTTCCCCCTTATGAGACAATTGGCAAAGTTTCAATGTTTTTTTTTTTATGTTTGCCTTCCTCTGGATCAATTAACAATAATAATTAACAATAATAATAAATAGTCCAAATTAAAAAGATCAATAGAGATAGTGATGATGTAGAGGACGAATTTAATGATGCCCGCAAATACCTGCTTGCCGCCACTGCTCCAAATCCACCTCCTCCAATACCACCACCTTATGGAGGACGGCCCGCCAGAACCAGGCGGGCACCAGATCATCAATACGGAGGTAAGGGAATAACATCTGTGCCATTTTAGCCCTTAATTGAGGTTCCCAATCCTAGGGGGGAGGGAGAGCTTGTAGATGGGGACAATGTGTTGCCACCCACAATGCTAGTATACCGAGCATGGACAGATGCAGATGTGAGGAGAGCTGTAGCAGGAGTCCCCCACCCAAATGACATGCGATTGCAGCAAAGTTTTAAATTAAATGGTGTTGAGGTTGTACGGTGTCTGAGGCAGATATTAGGGTTCGATTGGATCCTTAGTGAAGGTGACTGGAATCCACTGAACCCAAGGGGGGAGCCATTGCAATATGGATCACAAGAACTGACCCAACGAGTAGACACTCTAATAGGCAGAATAGCTGACAGATGCAGACAGGACTAAGATAAACGAGTGTGTACAAAAAGATGATGAAAGTGTGGAACAATATATGGGGAGGTTGCGGGTAGTATTTGACAGCCATAGCGGGGTAGCCAGACCTAACCCATATGATGATGCTGGACCATATGCTCAGCAACTAAAAAAACGCTTTTCTCAGGGGATGTCATCCAGAAATAAATGACTTTGTGATACAACACCAAATTACTTACAAAACATGTCCCCTTAGGGAAACCATAGAATATGCTAGACATGCAGAAGAGCAGTGTAAGAGAGCAAATGAAAAGAAACAGATAAAGCAAGATAGTAAACCAAAGGAGGTGTATTTGATGACTTCTGTTGATGGGAAAGCGCAACCTATAACTTTTGCTTTCTTTTCTGGTGATAGTGGAAATAACCAAAAACGTGGAGGGAGAGGAGGTGGATGTGGACGAGGTCGAGGTGGAAGCAGAGGAAACTTTTATGGAAATTGTTATGTATGTGGCAAGGCCGGCCACTTAGCATGTTCCTGCAGAAACAAAAAGTACCAGGAGGAAGAGGGAGCGGACGACGATGACCAGACTGACAAATGACTAGAACCAGGTTGTACCATTCCTTTACAAATATTTGCTGAACAAGAATTGCTTGAATCTGAATTGTATGAGTATGGTAATAATGATGCAAACTTGCCAGAAATAAATGATGTGTTGAATTTAGAATCATGGATAGACTTAATGGCTCTAGAAGAACAACCAGTCATTCAACTAGATGTAGAAGGGGTAATGATAACATTTTTATGTGATACAGGAGCATGTAGGTCAGTGTTGAGCGATGATGGCACATGGACTAGTTACACGTCATCACAAAACATACTGGTTAGGTCAGCAGCAAGACAGACAAATAGCGAACCTATATCATGCCCACTCACATGGAGATTGTTCAACGGCAAAACATTTGAGCATCCTTTTATACTCTCCCCTAGATGCCCGATAAATCTCTTGGGTAGAGATCTGATGCTGAAATGCAACATTAGAGTGGTTTCTACAGAGTAAGGCATGAAAGCATACATGGGGGCATACCTGTCGATGTAAATGTAGTGCAGGGGATGGGTGAACCACATTACTTTTACACATTAGACATGGTGTCGAAAAGGCCAGGACAAGTATCCAGCACTTTGGTAGCCATGGCTAATGACCTAGCTCCATCTTCCAGTGTAAAACAAAGCACAGGGTCCTTACACTGCACTATGAAATTTGAAAGTACACCGGGGAGGGATGTGGACTATGAAAAACATTTTTCAAACACACCAATACCAGAATAACCTTGGATTACATATACTGGACAGAAAATGGGTATACAGGGGTGGGAGTAAAATTGAATGATTAAGACCAGTTACTCTATGCAGGACACACAGTGCCACACATATCACTGGCTATGCCAGCTGGTGGAAGGTGGGTACAGGTAGGAGGGATGGTAGAAGAGGCTCAGACAGATAAAACACCATGGGAGTACTTACCCTATGGCCTCGGAGTGCAGTACTCACCGAGCACAAAAATATATAGGAAAAGCCTGAACTGGGTAACTGAGACATAGTAAACATACACATTTTTCTCTTACACAGCTACACATCTGTGTATCTCGTAGACCAAATTGACAAGAGTATTCAACAGCCAATACAGACAGACGTACCCTCACAAGAAAACACATACTGGTTAAAGGTATGATAATATTTATGAGAGTGCAGAAGGGAAACCAATTTTACCAAAATCAATGTTCAGATATGCAGCTATGTTGAGCCATGGCATTAGTCATGTCTCAAGAGGGAGTATGGTAGACATGGTCAGCAGAATATTTTCAGCCTATGGATTAAACACCTATTTAAAAAAAAATTGTGCAGGGTGCCTTGTTTGTGCACAACACAACCCTCAGGGTAACTATCACCCCATAAGAGGCACATTCCCAGAACCAACAACCCCTTCCAGACAATATGTATGGATTTCATTGAACTAACAAAGTGTGAAGGGAAGAAATATTGCCTAGTGAAAATTGATGTATACTCTAGGTGGGTGGAAACGAAACCATGTGCACACCCTGACGCAATCACAGTGGCTAAAACCTTAGTGACACAAATAATTCCTAGGTTTGGTATACCAGAGGAAATATATAGCGATAACGGCACACATTTTGTGAACAAAATTATCGACCACTTGAGTAAAGCATTACACATAGAGTTGAAAAACCACTGTGCGTACCACCCACAGTCAGCTGGATTAGTGGAGAGAACTAATGGTACCATTAGAAATAAATTGAGGAAAACGATGGCAGCGACAGGGAAAAATTGGCTTTACTGTTTACCATTAGTCATGCTAAACATGCACATGCTTTCAGGCAGGAAGAAGTTAACCCCGTTTGGAATATTGTATGGGAGACCATTCCTACTACCAGAATTTAAACCATTTATCTTAGAAGATGAGAACATGAGTGAAAACGTAGCAGACTATATGAGAAAAATGTTAAGTAAGAAAGATATTATCTCCATCTCTCTCTCATCCACAGCAACAGCAGGGACCCTGCTTGGTACAACCAGGCCAGTGGGTCCTAATTAAAGTAATCAAGCGCAAAAATTGGGCATCGGCCAGGTGGGAAGGACCGTACCAAGTTCTGCTGTCAACACCCACTGCCTTGAAAGTTGCCGAACAAGCCACCTGATTACACCTGACTCACTGCAAGAGAGTAAAAGTGCCAGAGCTTGGGCCAGTTGATCCCTAAAACCTGCTAGCTGACTCATTGCGAGTCAGGCTGGGCTACAAAGGGGGGGAAACTCGTCTCAAACCCAGTGAAGAACCGAATGGTGGGGGTTTTGGGGTTCTCAACTGGCCCAAGAAAATGTCCTGGCACCTGTTCAAAAGACCTAACTGGTGTGGCCTAAGAATCTCACTGACATGCCTCATCTTGATAACTCTCTGCATAGTAGCACCCATAATCATATGGGAAGAAGTAACAAGACCCAGAGGCAACCAGACGCAATCTATTGGAGAGATGTGGATGCACAGAATGAAAAGAGACATGATGGAAGTCAATTTAACTTGGCAAGTGACCCTAGTGTTCAAGGAAGAGAAGATAGGAACCAACCAAATAGACCTATGTCAAGTACTAAGATGTGGACTTTCTGGAGGAGGACGTAGTGGAGGGGTGAGAAAAGCGCCAGTATACTTGTGTATAGCCTCTCCGTATGGAAATGAGAGATGTCCTAGCTGGAAACTGGCCTTATGGAATACAGGAGCTGACAGGGGTTACTCCCCACCTTATCACAGGAAGTGCAAAAGTACAAAGAGACGCTTAAAGCTGACACAGGGTGTGGAGCCATTCTCCTGCAGCCAAAATCAGCTATACAAAAGTGTGATGAAGGGAGACATACTTTTGGAATCTACACCTCAGGCAGAGGTAACAACATGGAATATTTGCATATTCAGGTACTGCAAAAAGAGGAGCCCAGAGAGACTATTGATCTCACCAAGGTGAGCCCTGTGAATAGGACTGTGCCCTCACAGATCATCTATTTGGAACCTGTTCCACTGCCAGACCGTCAATGGCAATGTTACCATTTAAACTGAACCTTGCTTTAAGACCTTTGTTTAATACATTTATAAGAGGAGGGACTGTTACATATTTTAATTTCCTCATTATGAAATAATTAGGTAAGAATATCATGATTATAAAAAGTATATCAGCTTGTATCTCACTAGAATGTTTAAGTGCGTCATCTGTAGAATGTTTACGTTAATGTTCTTTAAAACATCTGTTTCCTGTATCCTGTCTTTGTTTCAGAAACTAATGAGACACAAGATATCTATAGGAAGCCGGATTTTGCTGAGTTAGACAGAGAAAGACACTTTTGTATTTAACACTATTTTCAACTATGCTTTTAGCAGCTGTGACGTGTGTTATGCTATATAAGGAACTGGCAGTCCAAATAAACTCAGAGATTATTCTGATGACACTCTGACTTCTGTGTATTATTTTCTCTCATTATATCTTGGTACTCAGATATAATAATATACACACATCAGAATACATGATTACTCACTAATCTGATCCTATCAATGTTCTTGATAACCTTTTAAAATTAATTCTTATAATTTTGTGCATCAACGCATGTTAGACTTTTTTATAGCCTAACTTTTTTATTGTCCCTACTAGATTTATTTTGGATTTCACTCCAGGATCGGAGTTGATAGCCTGAACATGTACCTTGTTGGAGAAAAATATTCCTATACTCACCCCACTCACAGGCACCACAACATATGTCAGGGGAAAATCTCTCATACTTATCCCAATTCCCACTTACCATCTTGCATGCCTGACACCAAGGAAAACAGATTATTTTGGTTATTTCTCATAATGAGTTAATTAGAAAAGGAAATGTGAATTTGCAGAAAATACATCCAAAATGGCTGCCACTAATTCACTCACCCTACTGCAACTGAAAAATCCGCAGACACACACTTTTATATCTGTTTACAAGAAACAGTGAAAACAATCATTACACAGCCAATTACATTTTATTTATTTATGATATCCAATAAGAATATTACACACACTGGCCTTGAACTTTGATAAAATCTGTGCGTACATCTTTTTTATATAATACACTTGTGCGCAGTACATAACTCTTACAAGACCTTAAACATGAGTAAAAAAACATATTTGCTTTGTCTAAACTTGTGTACTAGTCTCTAAATGAAACAGCTAGACCATGGGTCATTTAGACTTAACTATTTCATACCCACTATCATGTAATAGGAAAATTACTGGTTCAGAGCTAGCCAAATATGTGCACATGTTTGACAAAATCCTTAGAAGAAATAAAGAATCCAATGGGGTAGATAAAAACATCCATATAGGCCATTGTAGGTGTCCAAGAGATAGCGTATGATAGATATAAAAGTCCAGATTCATATTAGCATATTGTAATGTCAATAAGCAAAAGTTTGAATATGTCCTTCATGGGGATGGACCTGGATTTTAGGCATGATTGTGGTATTCGTCTTCCTCCATGTCCTTATGTAATCTTGCGGTGTAGAATTGCAAAGTTTCATATAGGTGTTCTTTCTGTCTGATGGTCATGTCAATCCATCTCTGTATCAGTCCCTTTGCACAGGAAATCACAAATGTCAAAAATGGCGACATTGATTACAGCCATCACCGACAGGGCTATGCCTTTCCATTTCTGAATTTTCTCCTAGTTCATTTCACAGGGCTGTCAATCCCTCCAGGGCTTTGGTAACTGTCACATCATGTGCCATATTATTAGGGATGCAGTGCAGCAGACAGTGCCAAACATTTTACAAATTACGTCCTTCTTTTGCTAGAAGCATGTACAATGTCATGCGGTTTGCCATGTCATCAGACTTGTTTTATCTAGTTGTTCAGTCAAGCCTTGTACCGCATCTCTTGTATAATTCATAAATCTTTGTTGGTTATAGTAGATATACTTATTCAGTCAACATTCTTATTTATTGTCACCCATCAGGTGAACAGGGATTTTAAATCCTGCTGCAATTCCATTTCTGGCCTTGAACTTGTCTGATAGTACACAGGGTACTCCAATGGAGTCGATGTAGACTCTGTCATGAAAGCTGCCACTTAGGGTGGATCTCTTAGATCAGGTCAAGGCCTTTGTAGATTTGTGTTGCAGTAAAACTTAGTTATTTTTCAGGAAGCAGGTAAAAGGGCATCACCAATTGTATTAATGCACAGGTTCCTTGTCAGTTGGGTGGCAATACTTGTCTCAGTTTTAGTCCTCCATAGTACCACCACACATCTGCTCTCCATGTAGTATAATTAGCAAACCCCTCATTAGAAAAGTCATTACTCCCAGTGGTTATTATCTTGTTGCAGGGTGCGATTGTACAAAAGTCAAACTGTACTGTTCCTGTCTGACCTTCAGTAAAGGTTAGTGGCTTCAGGTGTCCCTGTGGAGTCTCTTAGTCAGCAAACTCTGTATCTGTTGTTATCTGCTGTTATCACAATAAGTACTTTATGGATACTTTCTCACATCATATATGAGGGCACACTTATCTGTTTTTGTCTTTACAAAGTTCTTTACAAGCTCTTCTTCTGGGATAGAAAAGTATGACAGAAATTCAAACATACAAGAAACTTCCTACAACTAGATATTTTCACATTATATATACCTTATATACTCAAGTATAAGCCAATTTTTTTAGCCCTTTTTTTACGGCTGTAAAAGGCCTTCTCGCTTATACTTGAGTCACCCTGTGTTTCTTGCCCCCCCCTCTCCCTCCCCTGTGTCTTTATCCCCCCTCTCCTTGGTGTCTCTTTCCCCCCCCCCCTCCCTTATCATCCTCCTTATCCTCCCTCCTCAACCCCCTCCTCAACCCCCTTCCTCATTCTCAATCCCTCTCCTCATTCTCAACCCTCCTACTCAACCCTCCTCCTCACTTTATCCCTCACTAAATACCTCCCCCTCTCCCTTTGCCCTTACTTACCTTCCATCAGCTGCTCCTCCGTGCGTCTTCCAGGTGGAGGAACGGAGGACCAGCTGATGGAAGGTAAGTGAGGGGAAAGGAAGAGGGGGGAGGTAATTAAAGAGGGGTAAAGTGAGGAGGGGGGTTGAGGATGGAGGATGAGGAGGGGGTTGAGGTTGAGGAGGCGGATTGAGGAGGGAGGATGAGGATGGAGGATAAGGAGGGGGGCTGAGGATGAGGAGGGGGTTGAGGATGAGGAGGGGGGTTGTGGAGGGGGTTGAGGAGGAGGATGGGGGTTGTGGATGAGGATGCTGGTTGAGGAGGGTGGTTGAGATCGAGGAGGGGGTTGAGGAGGGAGGATGAGGAGGGGGGTTGAGGAGGGGGTTGAGGAGGGGAGTTGAGGAGGGGGGTTGAGGAGGGGGTTGAGGATGAGGAGGGGGATTGAGGATGATCGGGGGGGTTGAGGAGGGGGTGGAGGAGGCGGGCTGAGGTTGAGGAGGGTGGTTGAGGGAAGAGGATGAGGAGGGAGGATGAGGTGGGGGTTGAGGATGAGAAGGTAGGATGAAGAGGGGGGGTGAGGAGGGGGTTGAGGAGGGAGGATGAGGAGAATGATAAGGGGGGGAGGGAAAGAGACATGAGGGAGAGGGTGGAAAGAGACACAGGGGTGGGAGAGGGGTTAAGAGGCACAGGGGAGGGAGAGGGAAGAGACACAGGGGAGGCAGAGGGGGAAGAGACACAGGGGAGGGTGGGAGGGGGAAGAGACACAGGGGATGGAAGAAGGAAGGGGGAAGAGACACAGGGGAGGGAGAGGAGGGGAAGAGACACAGGAGAGGGAGAGGGAGGAGAGACACAGGGGAGGGAGAGAGGGGGGAAGAGACACAGGGGAGAGAGAGAGGGACACAAGAAAGGGGCACAGAGGGAAGACAAGAGGGGGACACAGAAGGCACAAGAGGGATACAGGAGGCAGCACATTTCCCACCCTTGGCTTATACTCGAGTCACTAAGTTTTCCCAGTATTTTGTGTTAAAATAGGTGCCTCGGCTTATACTCGGGTCGGCTTATACTCGGGTCGAGTATATACGGTACTTATCCTAAAATTTCCCTAACTGTAACAAATATAACATATGCATAACTCTATAATAAACAAGGGGTGCTATAAACTAAAATGAAATGATAATGTAAATTATGCAAAGCTAATAACCATATTAAATACTTGTAAAATATATAATTAACCATAATTTTATATTCCTGTTAAAGCAGCAAAAATGATCATTAGGATAGTTAAAATACTACTAATTTTGTCTTTATAAGTGATAAGACATTACTTAATTTATCTCGCGACAGTTTGTATATTTAAAAGTTCATTGCTAAGTTATTTACTGCCAATATAGATTTACTAATACAATTCTAAAATCTTTTCTTAACTCATAAAGTAATCCACCGTTTTTCATGTTTTTTTCTGCTAGAGGTCTAGAAATACCTTGAAAAGATTTTCATGATTCTCTACTCTTTTGCACCATGGCCATCATCTGAGCTGGGGATGGTCTGAAAGAATAACTGGTACTATATTACAGTGTTTCTCCAACATGAATAAACAAAACATAACACATAAAATAATACAGAATTGGTATGATAAGGTTCTCTAACCATATAAGATATCATACACTGATTTCTAGTGACATGTTACCCCCCCCCCCCCCCCCCCCCCCCCCCCCCCGTGATTAATTAGTAGACAGGGACAGAGCACAAACCATATTTATACTAACAGAGAAAAATGTCAACATAAGGAGTGCTTCAATGAGTCAATAAGCCTAAACATATCCTAATTAATAAAAACACTAGCAAATCCTAAGGAAACATATAAGGAAACAAACATCTATAAATAAAATTATATATATATATATATATATATATATATATATATATATACAGTGCCTTGCATAAGTATTCACCTATACTATTGTTACATTACAGCCTTAAGTTCAATGTTTTGTTAATCTGAATTGTATGTGATGGATCAGAACACAATAGTCTAAATTGGTGAAGGGAAATGAGAAAAATATATACATAAAACATTTTTTTAGAAATAGAAAACAGAAAATTGGCATGTGCGTATGTATTCACCCCCTTGGTTATGAAGCCCATAAAAAGCTTTGATGCAACCAATTACCTTCAGAAGTCACATAATTAGTGAAATGATGTCCACCTGTGTGCAATCTAAGTGACACATGATCTGTCATTACATATACACTCCTTTTTTGAAAGGCCCCAGAGACTGCAACACCTAAGCAAGAGGCACCACTAACCAAACACTGCCATGAAGACCAAGGAGCTCTCCAAACAAGTAAGGGACAATGTTGTTGAGAAGTACAAGTCAGGGTTAGGTTATAAAAAAATATCCAAATCTTTGATGATCCCCAGGAGCACCATCAAATCTATCATAACCAAATGGAAAGAACATGGCACAACAGCAAACCTGCCAAGCGACGGCTGTCCACCAAAACATGCGGACCGGGCAAGGAGGGCATTAATAAGAGAGGCAGCACAGAAACCTAAGGTAACCTTGGAGGAGCTGCAGAGTTCCACAGCAGAGACTGGAGTATCAGTACATAGGACGACAATAAGCCGTATGCTCCATAAGGTTGGGCTTTGTGGCAGAATGGCCAGAAGAAAGCAATTCATTTCAGCAAAAAAACAAAATGCCACGTTCTGAGTTTACAAAAAGGCATGTGGGAGACTCCCAAAATGTATGGAGAAAGGGGCTCTGGTATGATGAGACTAAAATTGAACTTTTCGTCCATCAAAGAAAACGCTATATCTGGCGCAAACCCAACACATCACATCACCCAAACATGGTGTTGGCAGCATCATGCTGTGGGGATGCTTTTTTTAGCAGCCAGGACTGTGAAACTTGTCAGTTTTAACGGAAAGATGGATGGTGCTAAATACAGGGATATTATTGAGCAAAATCTGTACCACTCTGTGTGTATTTTGAGGCTAGGACGGAGGTTCACCTTCCAGCAGGACAAGTACCCCAAACACGCTGCTAAAGTAACACTTGAGTTTAAAGGGAAACATGTAAATGTGTTGGAATAGCCTAGTCAAAGCCCAGACCTCAACCCAATAGAAGATCTGTTGTCAGACTTAAAGATTGCTGTTCACAAGTGCAAACCATCCAACTTTAAGGAGCTGGAGCAGTTTTGCAAGGAGGAATGGGCACAAATCCCAGTTGTAAGATGGAGACTTATCCAAAGTGACTTGGAGCTGTGATTGCCGCAAAAGGTGGCTCTACAAATTATTGACTTTAGAGGGGTGAATAGTTATTTTACCCTTAGATTGTAAGTTTGCGAGTTTTCAATTGTGTTTTTCTTGTCTTGGAAACAAGCACTATGTGCATTTGATTATATGCTCAAAAACAGGGCCCTCCATTCTTTATAAGGTGTTAAGTTTGTTTTTTGCCTTGTACAATACCACTGTACAGCGCTACGGAATATGTTGTCGCGATATAAATAAAGACAATAATAATAATAATAATGCACATTGACTTTTTCTATTATTTTGTCCTATTTGTTGTTTGCTTCACAATAAAAAAAAAAACAGCTTCAAAGTTGTGGGCATGTTCTGTAAATTAAATGATGCAAATCCTCAAACAATCCATGTTAATTCTAGGTTGTGAGGCAACAAAACATGAAAAATGCCAAGGGGGGTGAATACTTTAGCAAGGCACTGTATATACTAGTATTCTGTTAACATTTCTAATCATCCTATATGCTTAACATAATTGCACCTTGTTAAACCTTAAAAAATAATTAATTCTATTGCACCTTAATATTACTAAAAAATGTACTACGCTACTACGATTAAAAGAGATATATTAGGTTTTTACAATCTGTTTTCTGGCAAAAACAAAACAGCAGTGTTCTTATCAGAATATTTTCTATATATGACCTTGAAGTAAAGCTGGATGTTCTAGCAACATTGGATTTTGGCCAGTGTCCCAGTACAATGAACAAATAGTTCAGCTTCACTGACTTTAATATAATTTGCACATTATAGGCTTTAAAAACAACATTTTTAATTGTAATAAAACCTTAAAAATCTTTTATTTTTATTTTAATTTAGTATTTTACCAATTACTGTTTTTTCTTGCAACTCATTTTCTAAAATATCAACCTTAAAAATGTTAACACAATTAATGAATCATCTTTTAATGAAACCTTATTTCTGTTTATCCAAAATGGACGACAGTATATAAAAAAAAAACCACAACATCTTAAAACACAAATTTAATCTGAAATTGGTCAGATCTCAGATCTTATATTTTATATAAGCAATTTTAGTATACTGTCCGTCAGATATAATGGCCACTCTTTGCACGAAAGTGCAATGATATAATTTGTGCACTATTTTCCTATATGAATACCAATATTCCTCATACGCCATTCTAGGAGCTCAACAACAGATCTTTCTTTTAAGCAACACAACTTCACATGACAATCGGTACATACATGATGCCCTCACATATAGACAGATCTCAATCTAGCTCACACACTTCATAGCACTGTAAACATATGTTCAAACACACTCAACAATTACACACTCAATAACAACACAGAACAGAGGACCAATCTTCCTTTTTCTTCAATTTCTTCACACAGCACCCACTGCACATGGTACTCACACTCAATACACACAGTACTGACACTTAGTACTCCGCTCTCAAAAACCTAGTCTAGATATTCTCGCCATTAAAGAAAGGCAACTTCTATTCTCGCCATTAAGAAAGGCAACTCCTCTGTTAAGCTATATCTACTTTAATTAAAATCTTCAGCGCTTCTTAAAATAATACCTCATCAGGTACAATATCTCTTTAATAGCTCTTAATCCTAATCTCATTAACTAATACCTTTACATGTTAAAATATCTAAATCAGTTCTACTTCATGTTCACTGTGCAACCACAGTATCTGATCATATAGAAAAGATCCATATACAGAGACACACATAAACATCTCTAAACTCTGTATTGCACACTTTAAACAAACCACCCCTTTCTCTTTATGTCAGCTGTTGTTCTGAAGGCTGTAAGCTGTCAGGGGTGGAGTCGGAAGGCATGACATTCTCCATGTCACTAAGCTCCACCCACTTGTATGGGGCTAATTTAAACACTCTTTTCAATTTCTAACTCTCCAAGAGTACAGATCTTTCTAATATTTACTCCTTCCACACTTAATCACCGACATCTAACACAGAGTCTTACGTAAGTTTTAAGCTTGACCCCCCTCCCCTTTGTCCACTTGAAAATATAATTTCTACAGAAAAAATGTACTTGCCAGCATAAAAATCTGTTGATAAAAAAAACATAACCACAGGATTTAAACATATACAGATAAGAGACAATATATCATTTTGAGCTCACTTTGTAACTTATTCTAAACTATAGAATAAGACATAAAAATTGCAAATGTGAATGACCAAACTCTTAGTGTCAAGTGCAATTTTTTGGATGAAAAGTCTGATTTCTAAATAATATCTAAAATGAAAAAAGTGGGTGTTTATCCCATTTTTTTTAATGTTTTTTAAGTGTTGAAGTGTGCGTCGTTGTTTTTGTAAATAAATGTAAATAAAGATGATCATTTTCCCACTATAAAAAATTCCTCTCTCAACTTTACATGAATTTAGTGTTAAACACTTTTAATGGGAGCCTAAAAAACTCCTATTAGTCTTTGAGCACTTTGTAAGAACCAACAAACAAAACAAACAAAAAATAATAATAAGAAATACAACTAAGTTTGCATATATATATATATATATATATATATATATATTTATATATATATATATATATATATATATATATATATATATATATATATATATATATATATATACCTATGAATAATCCTAAACATACTTGAATCAAAAAGAATCAAAAATAAAAGAAGATATATATATCAATCAAGCTCTGAAGAATATTACATAAAAACAATTTCTCAAATTACATATTACACTCTATGGGGATAAATACACAATGTTTTCCATAAAAACATAATTTCAGTAAAAATAACGTACTCATTAAATACTTTATCTCATCAATATTTCCCCTAACAATAACTGGATTTGGCTAAATGCTGGTGAAAAATTTTAAAACTTCTGAGACCACAGTATTTTATGTCTGGGGCAGTAAATATCAAAACAATACTTCTTATTAGATGGGCTGGTATACAAGTAAACATACTTGAATCAAAAAGAATCAAAAATAAAAGAAGATATATATATATATCAATCAAGCTCTGAAGAATATTACATAAAAACAATTTCTCAAATTACATATTACACTCTATGGGGATAAATACACAATGTTTTCCATAAAAACATAATTTCAGTAAAAATAACTTACTCATTAAATACTTTATCTCATCAATATTTCCCTAACAATAACTGGATTTGGCTAAATGCTGGTGAAAAAATTTTAAACTTCTGAGACCACAGTATTTTATGTCTGGGGCAGTAAATATCAAAACAATACTTCTTATTAGATGGGCTGGTATACAAGTAAACATACTTGAATCAAAAAGATTTAAAAATAAAAGAAGATATATTTATCAATCAATCTCTGAAGAATATTACATAAAAACAATTTCTCAAATTACATATTACACTCTATGGGGATAAATACACAATGTTTTCCATAAAAACATAATTTCAGTAAAAATAACTTACTCATTAAATACTTTATCTCATCAATATTTCCCTAACAATAACTGGATTTGGCTAAATGCTGGTGAAAAAATTTAAAACTTCTGAGACCACAGTATTTTATGTCTGGGGCAGTAAATATCAAAACAATACTTCTTATTAGATGGGCTGGTATACAAGTATATATGCACTTGCTATTTGATCTACATGAATGGCTCATTATAATACATTATTTTATCTTAGAACAGCACTGCGTTACTTCACAATCTACAGCTTTAAATGTGTGTGGAAACCTTCTTGGGAAGTGATTGGCTGGGGGAGTATCTACATGGCCTAAGAGAAGAAAGAACAATTATTTTACACAGACGGACATCAAACCTCTTACATTTGAATATGAAATATGTCATTATTAACCATAATGTGGGCTGCCTTCCTCTGTTCTCATTAAATTGTATCCTGCAATTAATTGCACAATCAATAATAAATGAACTCACATCGAGCAATTTCACCCACAATATTTTTTCAAACACATATTTGTAATATTATTCATTCTCAAATCAAAATAAAACACCATCTCATCTGATAAAAAAAAAAACACTCAACACATAACACTCTTTTTGTAAAACTCTGTCCGAATTCTTTAAAATATTTTTTTATCTGCATAGTGCCAAAGCAAATTCCTTGGGGGCGCTCAGGCGCCATTTTAAAATGCGGCAAGTCTAATTTTAATTAATTTCTCCTTCTGTAATTAAGTGTCTGTTTTCCACCAAAAGGCACACTATTATTGTTATCTTTTTTCTAGGCATGTTGCCACTTCAGAGTTAGAAAAGAAACACAGGCAATTATTTATCTTAAATATTAATCATAGATATAACGGACATTGGGTTTTAAGACAGATTACACAGCTTGTATGTCTTTTTAACAGCTCATGTGCAATAGATAACACTACCTTGGCACATATAAGCATTTCCCCGTACGGAGCGACCAATGTTTGAGAAAAGTATTGCCATACTCACCACACTCACAGGCACCACACCATATGTCAGGGAAAAATCTCTCATACTTACTCCACTTCCCACTTCCCCTCTCGCATGCCTGACACCAAGAAAAACAGAGTATTTTGGTTATTTCTAATAATGAGTTTATTAAAAAAGGAAATATGAATTAGCAGAAAATACATCCAAAATGGCTGCCACTAATTCACTCACCCTACTGCAACTGAAAAATCAGCAGACACACACTTTTATATCTGTTTACATAAAACAGTGAAAACATTCATTACACAGCCAATTACATTTTATTTATTTATGATATCCAATAATAATATTACACATACTTTGGTTTTAAATTACCTATATTAGACCTTGAATATGAGTGAAAAAACATATTTGCTTTGTCTAAACTTGTGTACTAGTCTCTAAATGAAAACAGCTAGATCATGGGTCATTTAGACTTAACTATTTCACACCTAATATCTTGCAGTATGAAAATTACTGGTTCACAGCTAGCCAAATATCACAGTAACTGGAGATAGTGCTAATTGTATAAATATATATACATATATATATATATTCTATCAACCTCTCGTCTCACAACTTGTCCACATGATCCTATTCCATCACAGCTGACCCCCCCCCCCCCTCTACCACACTTATCCTAGCTCTCACACATCTATTCAACCTTTCCTTAGACACTGGCAAGTTTCCATCACCTTTGAAACAAGCCACAATTACACCCATTCTTAAGAAACCCACATCTGATCCAGCTTCTCCATCTAATTACCGCCCTATCTCTCTACTTCCCTTGGCTTCTAAACTACTTGAGCGTGTCATCTACACTCGCCTTACACAATTCATTTCCTCCAACTCCCTCCTTGATCCCTTCCAGTCTGGCTTCCGGCCCCAACACTCTACAGAGACAGCTCTCACAAAAGTTACTAATGACCTGCTCAACGCCAAATCAAAGGGTCATTTCTCTATCCTAATTCTCCTGGATCTCTCTGCTGCCTTTGACACAGTTGATCATCCTCTTCTTATCCAAATTCTCCACTCTCTTGGCATCCGTGACACTGCTCTCTCTTGGTTCACATCTTATCTAGAAAATCGAACATTTAGTGTCTCCTTCTCTGGCACCTCTTCATCTCCTCACCCTCTAACTGTCGGTGTACCCCAAGGCTCAGTCCTAGGCCCCCTCCTTTTCTCCATCTATACATCCTCCCTTGGTGCCCTTATACAATCTTTTGGATTTCAGTATCATCTATATGCTGATGACACCCAAATCTACATCTCTGCACCTGAACTATCCCCCTCTCTTCTAGCTCATGTTGCCAATTGCCTCTCGAGCATATCCTCCTGGATGTCTGCCCGTCAACTCAAACTCAACATGTCTAAGACAGAGCTCCTTATCTTTCCACCCTCTACTACAGCTTTCACTCTGCAAATATCTCTCACTGTTGACAATGCCATCATCACTCCCACCTCTCAGGCCCGCTGTCTTGGGGTCCTACTGGACCCTTCCCTCTCTTTCATTCCCCACATCCAATCACTCACAAAATCTTGTCACTTTCACCTAAAAAACATATCCAAAATACGCCACTACCTCACACAAGACACAACTAAAATTCTTATTCACGCTCTCATCATATCTCGCCTCAATTACTGCAACACTCTTCTTGCTGGCCTTCCTATCACCCGTCTGTCTCCACTCCAATCCATTTTGAATGCATCCTCTAGACTCATCTACCATACTAAAGGATCAGTGTCTGCAGCACCTCTCTGTCAGGCACTCCACTGGCTTCCCATAGCGTCTAGAATACAATTCAAAATCATGACCCTAACATATAAAGCCCTCCACAATAGTGCACCCTCCTACATCTCTGCTCTCATCCCAAAATACACTCCCACCCGCCCTCTTCGCTCTGCTAATGACCTTTTTCTCTTCTCCTCTCTCATCACCTCCTCTCATTCCCATCTTCAAGACTTTTCACGTGCTGCCCCTATTCTTTGGAACTCTTTACCTCGCACCACCAGACTATCTTCCTGTCTCAGATCCTTCAAAATCTCTTTAAAAACACATCTATTCAAAAAAGCCTATCATCTTTAGCCTCTTTATTCGCTATGCATCTCTCACTCTCCTGTACCTCACCCATACCCTTTAGAATTTAAGTTTGCGAGTTTTAATCTTGTGAGGTGCTTTAGGGAAAGCACAGTGTATATCAGATTGAAAGCTCAATAACAGGGTCTTCCATTATTTTCATTGTGGGGTATTGTTTATACTTGTACCTAACCCCTGTATTGCGCTGCGGAATATGTTGGCGCGTTATAAATAAAGGATAATAATAATAAAAAAAAAATAAAAAAAAAAAAATATATATATATATATATATATATATATATATATACAGTATATACGCTAAGTTAAGTTTAATGGATTATGAATGCATCTGAAAGGAAGAATCAGCAGTGTATAAAAACATTTTTTGCATGAGAAAATACCAAAATAAGCATTATCAAACTGACCCTAAAGTTTGAAAAATCTCTTGGGTTTGCAAGCAGATAATTTTCAGAGTTAACACCCCTAGGAAACCCTGCTAAAATTAGCATAAAATGCATATATCGTTTTGGTCATTCACAAGCAGCTCATACATTGTATCAATCTGTGATAGCAGTTTGTGCCGAAAGGAATTAAGGAATGTATAGTCCCATGCACAAGGAAGGAAAGAGGTGCTCAGTCATTGCTCTGTGGATCTCTACATTGTGCTGCTATTGGCTTAAAGGTTAGTATAGGGTTAAAAACTATGCCCAAATGCAGTATTTCTGTTAATAGGGGCACAGTGCCTATGTAGGCAGTTCTGTGGGTGTTGAAAACATTAAAAAAAAAAAAAAAAACTTTTATGTGTATAGACTCAATAAAATGTGTGTTTCTGATATAAGCGGCATATGTTAGATTAGAAAAAGTTACACACAGGGAAATTTAGATATATATTTAAATACCTCCCACTATAAATATCATAATGAGATGATGAGGTATCATGAGAAGATATAGCGTGCTGATACTATAATATTTTTTCCAGTTGTAGGGTTGGATAAATTATTGTGCACATTCATAAGTTGTTAAAACCCATATTGTGCCGTGAGAGAAAGAAGGATGGCTATTATACATTACAGGCTGCAGAGTGGTGGGCTCTGTTTAAATGATTAAATTATCTAAAATGGAGCCATATGAAGACCTCCTTGGGCTAAAATGGAGCCATCTGGAGCCGATTCTTCTATTGAGTAGTGATGTTTCTCCCACCAGCGTGAAAAGCTGACAGTTCTAGCAAGCGAAGACTGAGAAGGCATGCTTGTCAGCTTTACACAGATACGTGCAGAGTCCATCGATCCTACAGCTTTCATGAGCTCTGAAATGCGTGCTCACAAGAAGGGGCATCTTCAATAACTTGGGGTCTACTAGGACAGTGAGTGCAGGCACTACCATTATATGAGCAATGTGAGGCACTTTGTTACTTTATTAGCAGACAAGTGCTACTAACACCTCAGTATAATAAGAAAGTATTTGCATGCGGGCTGCAGATAATTCATTTTGCTCAGATTAACATCTTGTATTAGGTCCAAGGGAAGGATTGTTACAGATGTATGAATACGAAGTGTATTTAAGATGATTGAATTTGAACAGTGATTGTAGAGTGGATGTTTTTGCAATAGTGGCAATAACATTTTAAAGTGAAATATACATATTTATATTAGTCTATCAACTGGTAGACCATATACAGTATATTTAACAGACTATTGCAAAATAGAAATATAGGGATTTTTCTACCTTTGCAGATGTCATCACCACAGATATAGACATTCAAGGAGAATGCTCCAGGTGCAGCAATGGCAAGAAAAAACTAAAATATCACTAAAAGCAAAACACAAATTGCCAGGATGTTTAATGTGTGATAAAAGGTTTTGTGAGGCAGGTCTGTGAGGAATGTTTGAAAGTGCAAATAGAGGTTTCTTCTTCAAAGGAAGTGCCTCAACAGGATTTTAAACAGTTCCTGGTTGATTTTAAAGTGCTATTTAAGAAACACTTTCAGGTTTACAGTCTCTATTTCTTTCTTTAAGGGAAAGAAAGTATTATCAGATTACTGGTAAAACAGGTAGAAGATTTTCCAGCAGTAATTTGAGAAATGTTATCATCAAAAGAACATGAGGACATGTACACATCCTCAGATTCACAATAGGCTGATGTCAGAATGTTTCTATAATTATTTTTATTATTAGGATATTTTATATATATATATATATATATATATATATATATTATACTTTTATATATATGTGATACTTTCTCAGAACAAATCCAAATCCGTAAACCATTCTCACGCATGTTGTATTTGTGGCTGAGAACATTATCAATTAGTTAAACACGTGGTTACGGGTTTAGTTGGAGCCAATAGTAAAAAAGATTGTCATCACTACGTCACTAAAACATGGAGGTTACATTTCAATCACCTACGGTTTTGAAGTCTAAGATCGGACCTGCATTCCAGAAATAACACAATATGAAAAATTAACTGAATATAATATTCTAGTCAATGCAAGTTCTATTTTATGTATTAACACATTGATTGCGGGGATCAATATAACACTGAAATTAAACATAAAATAAATAATTTTTTATTTCTGATTTGAGGGCTTGAGAATAATGTGCATCAATTTCCCTTTAATTTAAAATACAGTATAATGTTTATATTTGCTTTTACAGTACTATGCATGTCCTCTCTAGTACTCATAGTATATCTGCCGTTTATCGGTTTGAACACCAGTGCTTCCTTGGGGATCAGTAGATTCGTAGCAATTTAATAGCAATTTGCGATTGGAACATTCACAGGCTTGACAGATCAAAGGCTTAGCAGGGACGGAGTTCAGATTTTGACGGCCCGTAGGGTTTTTTGACGGCCCGTAGGGTCAGGGAGGCAAGGATCCCCATCCACAGTTGGGAGGGCAAAAGGCTAAGGGAAAGCACAGGGCCCTGAACTACACATACCAGGAGAATGTGGTCCTCCTTGGTGCCATCCGTGACCACCTTGTGATCCTTGCAGGGGGGGGGGGGGGGGATCCGACCAGGGTATACGTCCCGGCATGAAAGGAGGCAGCAGCTGAGGTTACAGCATTGGGTACAGTGCAAAGGGATGTGAGGTCTGTCAAGCACTGTTTTAATGACATCAGGGCCAAGGTTAGAAGGATGATAGCTAAGGAGGATAAGAATGTGACTGTGTGACTTAGTGAGTGGGAGAGGGTGGCCAAGGACCTTCTGAGCCAGGTGCCCGCCGCTGGAGCTTCAGGCATGGTGGCCCAGCAGGACCCAGCCTCCATGTCAGGTAAATATCACATACACCAACATGTCAGCTCCATGGAATTAACAAGGGATAGATGGATGCGTCATTAAATCCATGAAGCTGACAAATCAATGTCATTTCTGGGCACAACCACAGTAATCAACCAATAGAGTGTCCATGTATTGGTGTGCCCACTGCAGCCTATGCAGTTAAGTACCATCTTTGGTTTAGTTTAAAAGAAACTTATCTTAAGGAGACACATGTCATATTTTTCTCTGTGAGTTTAAAAGCTTTGAACCATATTACAGTGTCTAAATTTTATTAAGATCATTCTCCCATTCTTGCACCTTTTTATTTTTATTTTTATACTTTTATGGCAATTGGTTATAGACCTTTTTTCACATCTCTATAATAACTTTTATAACTTTTCAAAATGGGTCAGGTCTCTTACTGCTATTGGAATAAATTCAGAATTATATATATTTAATATTGAATTATATCTTAACCATTGCTCTCTTGGGACTACCTTTTCCTGAAATAGGCTCTGGAATGTCTTTAGTCTTCCATCAGTGTATAAATTGGTTAGAATATCTTATTAACAAAAATGTTGTACATACTGTATCGCATTTAATGGAGTAATTGGGGAAGGAAACTATAAGATTAAAGTCTAAGTTGATCTATTGAATTGTCAATGATCTAACCACTAATGGAAGTTTATTAACTGGTTTCTTATCTTCTGGTTTATTCCAAATTATGTTATATAATTGCAGGTGAAAGTAGTTTTTCAATTTGTAGAAATTTGCAGCCTTAGTAAATTGCGATTCTGCAAATTTAAAAGGGCTCTTTTTAAGCACATAGCGTATTTTTTTTACAGAAGTTTTTAGTTAGTGAAGACCTTGCTATTGGATAGAAGCTCACTAACTAAAAACTTCTGTAAAAAAAATATGCTATGTGCTTAAATAGAGCCCTTTGAAATTTGAGCTAGCCTGTAAATGGAGGCCGAAGTCCAATGTGTGCTCCAGAGCACCCACAAAGACTCTGAAAGCCCTTACGTAGTTGCCTGGAGCATGTAGAAAGACCCCCACTCCTGCCCGAACCTCCCTCTGGCCCATAAACCTTCCCCATGCTCTCTAAATCTAACCCCATGCTGCAGGGGTCCCGATCGGAACCTCGCCAGCTCCCCAAATTAACCCTTGCTGCTGGGGTCCCAATTGGGAACCCCATGGCAGTTAAACTGTTAACCCCCATGGCACCTAAAATTAGTCTCCCTATGCTGGGGTTGCCCATTGGGACCCCCCGCAGTGTCCCCATATTACCCTCTGCTTTTCAAAATACAAATTTCCTGTCTTGCGGGTCCTTAAAGGACCATAAAGGTTCTTAAAGGACCCACCGATATCTAAAAAATTATCCCTGCCACGGGGGTACTATAAGTACCCCCAGGCATCTAAAATAACCCCATCACTCATGGAGGTCTATACAGACCCCCATAAGCCTCTAATTAACCCCCTCAGACCCATAATGGTCTTTACAGAACCTTTTTGGACACTAATTAACCCCATCAGTCCCATAAGGGTCTATAGAGACCCTTATGGGTCAATACTTAACCCCACTAGTCCCTTAAGGGTCTATAAGACCCTATGGGACAATAATTAACTCCAATATTAACACTATAAGTGCTATGAGGCTCCTTCATACGTGCTATGAGGGTTATTTATTTAATAATACATTTTTATTAATTTTAATGTTTCTTTTTTTCCTAGGGGTGCCAGACCTGTGAAAATTTAGGAAGGGCCCTTTCTTAGGGTTAAATCACAGAAGATATCCCCCTTACTGCCGGCCGCACATCATGCAAATGGCCGCAAGCGTTTCTCCCGCGCCCGTAAATCTTGTTTTCCGTCCGCAAAGTCAGAAAACTGTAAATGCAAAGATGGCACTGTAAAGCTCTGTAAATGCAACACCCTCTCAAGCTTGCACATCGCCCAAATCCGATATTTAAGTTACGGTTTATTTTCCGTCCCAAAGTCCCGCGGGCTCGTCCTTGTTAAAACCTGTATGGGTTCGGAGGTTGAGGGCCGCAAACTCAAAGCATTGTAGAAGCCAATATATATTCAGTCCAGCACTGCAAAGCACTGTAAATGATGGGGAACATAATGGGGGGCATGAGGATTAATAGCAAAACATTCTCAAGCTTGCACATCGCCAAATTGTACTTTGATTTTAAAATCCGTCCAAGTCCCACGGACTTTAATGCTCAAGCCCGTAGCTTGTTATTCAAGCCAGTAGCTCCTTATTCAAGCCTGTACGTGCTTGGAGGTTGAAGGTATCCATTTTGTTACGGTTTTTGCAGTCTGCATGGTTTAAGCCTGTAACCCTAAAATGGAGGCCCAAGCATTACAGCCTCCAAATTAACAATTGTTAAAATTAGTTTAATATTCCTCATATGTTTGATTGGTCAACACACATACAGGTTCCATTGTAGCCTCTAAAAAATCCCCTATAAAAGAATATGTCACCCCAACATTGGCGCGCACAGCAAATGTGTTTTGACAACATGTAGCTGACATGAGCGGGCCCACATCATTGAGCAGTTCTAAGGTTTTGGACTATTGCTCGTCGATGAAAGGGCGCAAGTGATATGACCTAATGCCATAAACCCTTCTAACCCTTGTAGCCGCAGCCTAATCCTAACCCTTACACCCCACAGCCTAATCCTAATCATTAGATCCGCTAGCCTTCTGTCGGGCCTGCTGTTGTTGATGAGCGCATGTGTCGGCGCGCAGATGACAGTGCACATTCGATGCACGCTATATAGTAGATCAACGATAGAATACACATCGCGCTCATCACATCCACATTGGAGAACACAAATAGTGGCCAAATCAGACTGCCACTTGGCATATATCAAGTACCAGGGGAATATTTCAATATATGTGGTTAAGTTCTTCAGTTGTGCCCGACTCTCCGTGACCCTATGGACTGCAGCACATTCAGCTAGGTCTCTGCCTGTGCTGTTCTCCAAAGTTTGATTGCCAAAGAGATTGGAGTGGGTTGTCAGATCCTCCTCTAGTGGATTGGGATTTGTCTGATCTCTCTGCTATGACCTGCCCACCTACAGTAGCTCACAGCTTCATTCAGGTACATAAGCTGCTTCACCACCACCACCACTTAGCAACCCTCACCCATGTAAGTTGATAAATAGCAGAACAGTTTTGAAGTTCACGAAATGGGAATAACTAGACAACTGGCACATGGCTCCCACCAGGATGGGCGTAGCAGAGATTATGCCTGATGGCAGTGAGTTTGCTGTCGATCCCAGAGCCTCTGGACAGTCTCCCTTTGTGCTTGCGGCCCTTCCTGATGGGTCAGAGTAGATATGTGTGGTGTATGTTCCCCTGGTCCCCTTCAGCATTGCTAAGTGGTGGTGGTGAAGGGGCTTGTGTACCTGAATGAAGCTAAGAGCTATAACATGTAGGGCCACTGTAGGTGGGCACGTCATAGCAGAGAGATGAGACAAGGTCCAATCCACTTGAGAAGGAACTGACAAACCACACCAGTATATTTAACATGCAAACCGTGGATAACAGTACAGGCAGAGACCTAGCTGAATGTGCTGTAGCTCATAGGGTCACAGCGTCGGACACAACTGAAGAACTGAACAACATACTTGATATATGCCATGTGGCGGTGTAATTAGCAAAATAATTGTGTTACCAAATGTAGATGTGATGAGCGAGATGTATATGCAATTAGATAGAGATTTCAGGGATCATGTTTTACTCTTGCTATTGAATTTTGTAGTGTGGCTTTAATCATATTATGCATGTTGCAGCTTGGTTTGTCATATTGGCATGTGCATGACCATTACAACATATGATAACCAAAGGATATTTAGCCAATGCATGCTCATTATTGGGCAACTAACTGTATTCACACATATGCTAAGTGGTGTTGGTGAATGAGTTTGTGTACTTCAATGAAGCTGTGAGCTATACTACATAGGGCCAGTGTAGGTGGGTACATATTAGCAGAGAGGTCAGACTAATGCCAATCAACTAGAGAAGGAACTGGAAAACCACTCCAGTGTCACCTGTCCTATTCATTGTAGGCCCTCAGGGGAATGTTCTTACTCCACAGTATCACTAATCAGACTTGTCATGGGTATTAACCCTATATTAGTTGTAGATATGATATTTGGGATCATATGATATCTAAAGCTATTCTGACTCTTCAACAGTTTTATATGTATTGATCTATTGCATGTTAACTATGGCTCATCAGTTTACATTTATAGGTATGTGATACTAATGTAATGCATGTGGATGTCACAGAACCAAAAATATTCATAACACACGGACACAGTCAGAACGGTCTAACAAAGCTTTATTTTTTACACAGACCACAATCAGCAGTGGTCAAGTTAGGCCATTCACATAACGGTATAACAAAGCTTTATTTTTTTACACAGACCACAATCAGCAGTGGTCAAGATTGTGCATTCACATAACAGTATATCAAAGCTTTATTTGCTAACCAGACCACAATCAGCAGTGGTCAAAACTGCATTAATATCATGGGTGTGGTGTGGGCGGGTCCTCGGAGAGCAAGAGGCTTGAAAAAAGGGGAAACCTACAGGGGTCAATCTAATAGTCTAGAATAAGCATGATGCATAGCACCTACCAGGGTCATATGCGGTCACTACACCGCTGCAACCGGAATCTGATGAAAAAAAGGATCATCAGAAATCTCTCTATTTAACTGAAGAAACCATTTATGTGCATAGCACTTACAACTTGTAACTAGATCTGCTCAATGAAACAGATGATTCAACCTTTGGACTGTGTAATCCAATCCAGTTTCACACATACAGTGTGTTGACCAAACAAAAATCTGAAATAAGTGGTCAAATAAAAAAAGGCGGAAGAGCCCTATTCAATTGGCCAAATTGCAATTGAATGAGGGCCATGGACTCTCTATTACAGGGGTGTCCAAACTCTTTCCTGGATTGGAAGATATCCTTTCTGTGCACAGGTGAGTCAATCAGGATGACTGAAAAAGCGATTGACTCACCTGTGCGCAGCAGGGTTATCAAATCCAGGCATGTGTGTGGCCCACCAGGACCGAGTTAGGACACCCCTGCTCTATTGCTTGATTACTGTTGTGGTGACCAGGAATGACAGTGATTTGTCAGCTTCATGAATTTAATGAAGCATCCATCTATCCCTTGTTAATTTCATGGAGCTGACATGTCAGTGTCATGTACATGTGTAGTGTGTGTGATGTGGTGGCATGTTGCTGTATGCCATTTTCACCTGCCAAGGAGCCTGGGTCCTGCTGGTCCACCGGGCCTGAAGCTCCAGCTGCGGCGGAGGGTGTAAGTATGGCCCTTGCGACGAGTTCATGCCCCAGGTACTTGACCCTCCGCCCCTCGTCCTCCTGGGCCATCTTCCTCCTTACCAATGATGATGTCGTCGAAACAGTGCTTTATGGACAGCAAAATCCGTCCACGGCCCGCCACACCATTGACTAGATTGACCACCTGCTGCCAAGCATCCGCCCTGGGCCCAGCCTTAACTTCCCTACCCCCAGAGGTGATGACGGTGCGGGCACGGATTGCCTCCAAGAGGACCATATTTTCTTCCCGGCTATAGTTGTGGGTCCTCCTACTCTCTCCTCTTACTCTCCTCCCTCCTTCCTCTCCCCCTCCTCCCTCCTACTCTCCTCTCCTCCTTCCTTCCTCCTACTCTCCTGTCCTCCCTCCTTCCTCTCCTCTCCTCCTGTGAGGAATTGACTCTGCTGGGTTTTGAACCCTGGTCCCCAGGCTGCTATACCTCTTCCCTACCACTGCGCCAGCCTGCCTTTTGTGAATTCCATTGAGACCTTATAAGCTTGACTCTGCTAGCAATTTTATCAGTACCTAAGTCTCTTCAGCTGTGTCTGGTCAGCTGTCTGGTTCTTGGCCTATATAAGGCACTTCCTGTCTCTGTATCCTTGCCAGATTATTGTTGGTTCCTGATCCCTTCAATAAAAGCTTGTTCCTGTTTAACCTACAAGTTGCTGAACCGGATTATTGCTGACCTTGGCTACTGGTCTCCACAACTTTGTGATTCCTATATCATTACAGAATAATCTGGCCCTTTCATGGAGAACGCCAGGACAGATTCTGCATTGGCCCAGCAGGTTGCTTTTACTGCAAGAACTGTGCAGACCCAGGCACAGACCATCCAAGTGCTGCAGGACCAGGTAGCTGAACTGCAAAATAAATTTCAGTCAATGCATAGTGAGTACACCAGCTACACGGCACGTGATGTTTCAGCTGCTACTGTTACACCTGCACAAGATGCCCGCTTGCCCCTGCCAGAAAAGTTTGGAGGAGATCGCAAAAAATGTAGGGGTTTCCTAAATCAATGCCGTTTGCACTTCATGATGTTACCTCACCAATTTCCATCTGAAAGAGAGAAGGTGGGATTTATTTTTTCACTATTCAAAGACGAAGCCCTGGCTTGGGGCTCCCCTGTTCTGGAACAGGACAGTCCAGTCTTGGGTAATCTAAATGACGTTCCTGAGGCCATGTGCCTAGTTTTTGATGACCCCAATCGATGTGCTACAGCAGAAGCCACTCTCCTTCATTTGCATCAAGGGAGGCGCTCTGTGGCTGAATATGCTGCTGAATTCAGACAGTGGGTTGCTGATACTACCTGAAACCAATCAGCTCAGAGGTTCCACTTCAGAAAAGGTCTCTCAGAAGCTATAAAAGATGAGCTAGCTCGTGTTGATCTTCCTGATGCATTTGTGCGCTTGGCTATCCGTATCGATCGGAGACTTTCTGAAAGAAGACTGGAAAGACAGGGCTCTTTTAGACCAAGTACTACTCCTATTTCCTATTCAAGAATTTCTACTCCAACCCCACAAACACCTTCAGACTCTGAGCCTGAGGCTATGCAGGTAAATCTAATAAGAGGGCCATTATCCAATGAGGAAAAACAGTGGCGACGCACTCACAATTTATGCCTGTATTGTGGTAGTGCAGGGCACTATGCCATCAATTGCCCTAGCAAATCCAAAAGAACAATAGCTATGGCTGCTGAGGGCGCACAGATTCAACACCAATCCCAGATTGCAGATCAACTGGATTCTGTCACACAACCCTTGTTTTCTCTGGCTCATGGTGAAGAGGGTATGTTGACTCAACATCCTCATTTTGTGGTGCCTATAACGTTGCAATGTGGTGATCATAAAATTTCAACTACGGCTATGATAGATTCTGGAGCAGGCGGAAACTTTATGGACATTAAATTTGCAGCAGGAAATAGAATTCAGTCTATCCCTAATTCTTCACCTGTGTTAATGGAGACAGAGGACGGTTCTCCACTTACGTCGGGCCCGGTTACACATGAGACTGTGCCCTTAAAGTTGACTCTGGAAGTGAATCACCATGAGACTATATCTTTCCACCTAATTTCCTCAACACAGTTTCCAGTGATTTTGGGGCTATCTTGGCTTGCTCTGCATAACCCACAGATTGATTGGAAGATCAGAACTTTGTCCTTTCCTTCAGAACACTGCTTAATGAATTGTCAACCCACTAAGGTAACACCTGTTGCCACAACAATTAATGAAATGGTTGCTACAAACTTGACTAAGCTTCCTCTACAATATCGGGATTTTGCAGATGTCTGTGATAAGAAGAATGCTGATCAGCTTTCACCCCACAGGCCTTATGATTGCCCAATAGAGCTGTTGCCTGGGGCTGCTATCCCATTTGGCCGTATATATTCCCTTTCTGAACCTGAATTGAAAGCTCTTCGTGAATACATACAAGAAAATCTTGCCAAAGGTTTTATTCGACCATCTAATTCCCCAGCAGGAGCTCCTATATTCTTTGTAGAGAAGAAAGATGGCAGCCTACGGCCATGCGTTGATTACAGGGACATTAATAACATCACTGTTAAAAACCGCTACCCCTTGCCTCTCATTCCTGAACTTTTGGAGAGACTTCGCTCAGCTAAAATATTTACAAAGCTTGATCTTTGGGGGGCATATAATCTGGTTCGCATAAGACCAAATGATGAATGGAAAACAGCTTTCAGAACCAGGTACGGGCATTACGAATATCTAGTAATGCCATTTGGGCTTTTTAATGCCCCTGCAACTTTCCAGCATCTTATCAATGATGTACTACGAGATCTCCTGGATCAGTTTGTTGTGGCATATTTGGATGATATCCTAATATTCTCTGATAGTCTTGAAAACCACAGAAAACAGGTCTGTATAGTTCTGGAGCGCCTTTGTACCCACCACCTATACATTAAACTAGAAAAATGTGAGTTTGAACAGACAGAAATTCAATTCCTGGGGTATGTCATAACTCCTAAAGGTTTAACTATGGACGCAAGTAAAATTAAAGCTGTGCTGGACTGGCCCATCCCCAAGAATGAAAAAGATGTCCAGAGATTTGTGGGGTTTGCCAATTTTTACAGGCGTTTCATTAAGAATTTCTTTGCCGTTATTACACCGATCACTGAACTCACATGTAAGGGGACTCCTTTTCAGTGGTCCGATAAGGCTGATACCGCATTTTCCCGATTAAAGACTCTGTTTACATCTGCCCCCGTCCTGGTACATCCTCAGCCAGAATTACCATTTTTTGTGGAAGTTGATGCTTCTGATTCAGCTGTTGGTGCTATACTGTCTCAAAGGACTGGACCTAAGATGCTGTTACATCCGTGTGCCTTCTATTCCCGCCAGATGGTCCCAGCAGAAAGAAATTATGACATAGGGAATAAAGAACTATTGGCTATAAAAGCTGCCTTCACCGAATGGAGACATCTCTTGGAGGGAGCTACCCATCCAATTACTGTCCTCACAGATCACAAAAATCTGGAATGTATTCGATCAGCTAAGAGACTGTTAGCCAGACAAGCACGCTGGTCCCTATTCTTCTCAAGGTTCAATTTTTTGGTTACATATCGTCCTGGCTCCAAGAATGGTAAGGCGGATGCCTTGTCTAGAATAGCTGACCCCCTCCATGCAACCATAACCATATATAAGGATATATTTATAGGAGTTGCTTTTCCTTCTGATCTGATGTCTCGCATTAAAAAGGGCTACGCTGAAGACCCAGTTCTTCGTGATCCTCCTCGTGATCTCCATATGATGATGCTTAATGGGTTTTGGATTCTTCAACGACGTCTGTTTGCTCCGGAGTCAGTGCGACTGGACCTTTTACGTCTCTACCATGACTCAAAACCAGCAGGTCATCCAGGAATCCGAAAGACGCAAGACCTACTTGCCCGATCCTTTTGGTGGCCAAAGTATCATGAGGATGTTAAGAAGTATGTGTCCTCTTGTGATGTGTGTGCCAGACATAAGACTCCTCGCTCATCCCCTGTTGCCTTGCTTCAGCCTCTTCCGATTCCTCATCGTCCCTGGGGATCTATATCCATGGACTTTATTGTGGAACTACCTCCCTCTAAGGAATACACTACCATTCTTGTTGTTGTGGACAGGTTAACTAAGATGGGTCATTTTATACCAGCTCGTGGTCTCCCTTCAGCTAAACAGACGGCTGACCTGGTTATTCAGGAAATTTTTCTCTTGCATGGAGTGCTTGATGAAGTAGTTTCTGACAGGGGAGTGCAGTTTACGTCTCGTTTTTGGAAACATTTTTGTTCTAATCTAGGTATTAATGTAAATCTGTCGTCAGCTTTTCATCCGCAAAGTAATGGACAGACTGAGCGAACCAACCAGACTTTGGAGCAATATTTGCGGTGCTATATTAGTTACCTGCAGGATGACTGGCTGGATTTTTTACCCACGGCGGAGTTTGCCTATAACAATACCCAACACTGCTCCACTTCTTTGAGCCCATTTTTTGCCAACTATGGTTACCATCCGACCTTTCTAGTCAGTCTCCCAATTACTACTTCCATTCCTGCTGTCACTGACCGGCTAACCGCCTTACGTGATTCCCAAGCACTGTTGAAAGAGACTCTTTTGGAGGCTCAGGAATGTTACAAAAGAGCTGCTGATAGGCATAGAAAGGAGGCCCCAGTCTTTCGCGTTGGTGACAAGGTGTGGCTGTCAACAAAGAATCTTAAGCTTCGGATTCCTTCTCATAAATTGGGTCAAAGGTTCATGGGACCTTTTGAGATCATTGCTCAGATCAATGCTGTCACCTTCCGTTTGCAACTCCCGAATTTCATGAAAATACATCCAGTGTTTCACGTTGCACTGCTTAAACCTGTTCATGAAAATACTTACCCTGGCCGAGCCCTGCCTGCCCCACCTCCAGTCCTCGTGGATGGTGAGGATGAGTACGAAGTGGACAAAATTCTTGACTCCCAGATCTTCCGTAACAAACTTCAGTATCTGGTTCACTGGAAAGGCTATGGTGAGGAGGAGAGTTTGTGGGAACCAGTGGACAATATTCATGCTCCTGATCTACTTCGGTCTTTTCATGTGCAGTACCCTGCTAAACCAGGTAATAGGGCATCCAGAGGCTGCACCTATAGAGGCGGGGGTAATGTGAGGAATTGACTCTGCTGGGTTTTGAACCCTGGTCCCCAGGCTGCTATACCTCTTCCCTACCACTGCGCCAGCCTGCCTTTTGTGAATTCCATTGAGACCTTATAAGCTTGACTCTGCTAGCAATTTTATCAGTACCTAAGTCTCTTCAGCTGTGTCTGGTCAGCTGTCTGGTTCTTGGCCTATATAAGGCACTTCCTGTCTCTGTATCCTTGCCAGATTATTGTTGGTTCCTGATCCCTTCAATAAAAGCTTGTTCCTGTTTAACCTACAAGTTGCTGAACCGGATTATTGCTGACCGTGGCTACTGGTCTCCACAACTTTGTGATTCCTATATCATTACACCTCCCTCCTTCCTCTCCTCCCACCTTCTCCTCCTCTCCTCCCTCCTTCCTCCTCTCCCTCCTTCCTCCTCCTCTCCCTCCTCCTCCTCTCCCTTCTTCTCTCCCTCCTCCTCTCCCTTCTTCTCTCCCTCCTCCTCTACCTCCTCCTCTACCTCCTCCTCCTCCACTACCCCCCTCCTCGACTACTACTACCTCCTCCTCCTCGACTACTACCTCCTCACTCCTCCCCTCCTCTTCCCCACCTCCACGCCCCGGGACTCCCTGCCACTCCTCTCCCCTCTGCTCCTCTCCCTCCATCACCACCTGAAAAGAGAAGAAAGAGAAATTAAGAAATGTTTTAGTGGGTTTGCCTGCTCCCCCCTCGTCCCCCATTCTGATCGCCTATAACACTCTTTCTGCTTGGATATCAATGTTGTAACTAACTGTAGTAATCCACCTTAAGTGGACAGAGCCTGTGACAGAGCAGTGGGAGGGGTGTACAGCACCTCTCACTCTGGACCTAAGTGGCGCTGATGAAACACGCTAGATCAATACTTTCCTAAACAATGTGGAAGGGTCAGTTACAGTTTGCATATATACAAGGTATGCGGCTATATACTGTGTGCTTCTTTCATGTGTGGGGAGTGGCCCATGTCTGAGGCCACTAATATCCTATCTGCATTGTACTCCGCACATATTCCTTGCCGTGGTACCTATCCTGAAGCCATCTTCTGTACCAGAGGTAGTAGGAACTACATGGTCCTGCTGGGCAAGGCTGAAGATAGGTTCTTGTCAAGCCCCATTGAAGAAGCAGTTTGGAACACCTATGTGTATTGCAAATATGTGTAATCTGGAAATATGTGTAGAAACGTATTTATCTCAATATATCTCTATCTCAATATATCTCTATCTCAATATATCTCTATCTCAATATATCTCTATCTCAATATATCTCTATCTCAATATATCTCTATATATCTCTATCTCTATATATCTCTATCTCTATCTCTCTCTCTCTCTCTCTCTCTCTCTGTATGTATATATATATATATATATATATACTAGCGACTTGCCCGTCAAAAAATGACGCAAATGAGATGTGTATGTTTGGAAAGTTGTTTAGTTATTAATATACATATGGAATTGTAAGGTAGCTAATGTTGTTTTGTGTGTACTACTGAAATATATAATACAAATTAGGAAATGAATATACTTTACCTATTTTGAAGCATTGTGTTGAAGAGCTGTGAACCTTGTTTGATGTTGCTGCAGCATTAGTGGTGTGGAGGTGCTGTGTAAGCGTGATGAACGTGTGCATTGTAATAGTGTGCGTGCGCGACCTGAAACCGTTAGCGTAGTTGTGTACTTCCGCATTAACGTAAAATGGCGGCTAATGTGTGGTATGCGTCTTAGCGGATTATCCATAGGTGGTTTGTGGTGTTTTGCAAGTTTCTTGTGGTGTTTTCCGTGGTTAGAGTGCTGTAGCCTCGTTTTCGTTTTGTTCGGCCGCCATTTTTTCTGTCACTTAGAGAATTTTTTAGTGTCTAAACTCTTTTATTTTTAGTTAAGTGAAGGTGTAAGTTGTTTTTTTTAGGTCCCGGATGCTTCCTCTTGCTGTAGGTAAGGTTTTTATGTATGTGTTGTGTGTATTTATTGTGTTTTTGCTTTTTTCCTGTCCGCGGGTTGCGTCCGATTTTTGCGATGTCGTAATGTGTGGTAACGTGTCTTGTATGGTGTTTTGCGAGTTGCTTGTAGTGTTTAGCTTGTTTAGCCTCGTTTTCGTTTTGTTCGGCGGCTATTTTTTCTCTCGCTTAGAGAATTTTTTAGTGTCTAAACTCTTTTATTTTGAGTTAAATGAAGGTGTAACTTGTTTTTTGGGGGTCCTGGATGCTCCCTCTTGCTGTCTGTAATCTTTTTATGTATGTGCTGTGTGTATTTATTGTGTTTTGCTTTTTTTATGTTTGCGAGTATCGGACGATTTTTGCGAGGTCGTAATGAGTGTTTACGTGTGTCGTATGTTATTTGCGCTCCGCGGTAAAGTTTGCGAGGGTCGGAGTTGGTGTGTCGTGTTGTTTGCGTTATAAGGTAAAGTTTGCGAGGGTCGCAGTTGCTGGCAAGGAGCGCCTTTGGCACTCCATGCCAGCAACTGAGGCCCTCGCCCGCATCCCTTTGTTACGCGAGGGCCGCGGCTCGCGCTCTATGCCAGCAACCGAGGCCCTTGCTTCGCGAGGGCCTCAGTTGCTGGCTCGGCGCTCCATCCCAGCAACTGAGGCCCTCGCCCGCAGCCCTAACTATGCGAGGGCCGCGGCTCTCTGCACGAGCCCTCTAGCATTAGCAACAACTCGTACGCTCACAACTATATATGTGATAAAAAAAAAAAAAAAAAAAAAATAACTTGCCTTTCTCCACCAACCTCCTCTCCCTACAAAAAAAACCTCTCCAAACCTATAAGCCAACCAAAAAAAAAAAAACACAAATGTGCTTCTCTCCAGTGTATTCAGTAAATGTAGAAATTGTCAAAACATAAAAATAAAATAAAATACAGCTTGATAGGATGAAAAGCATGTACAATGCAACTTACCTCCCTCCAAGCAAATCCTTGCTGGAACAAATATCACGGCAAACTCCAAAAACCTATAAACAAGAAAAAAAACACAATTGTACTTCTCTCCAGTGTATTCAGTAAATGTAGAAATTGTCAAAACATAAAAATAAAATACAGCTTGATAGGATGAAAAGCATGTACAATGAAACTTACCTCCCTCCAAGCAAATCCTTGCTGGAACAAATAACACAGCAAACTCCAAAAACCTATAAACAATAAAAATAACGCAATTTTACTTCTTTACATCGTACTCCGTAAATGTAGTAACGTATTTTCGTAAAAAGAATATAAAACGCAACTTGATAATAAAGCAACTTACCTCCTCTAACCCACCAAGCTCCTGGAACCGCGTGCTACTTCAGCCGAAATCGCAACACAGTCGAGGCGTGGGCGCGTGTCATTCATATTTATTCACTCCCACTGTCAATCAAATGGTCTATCCAGTAATTGATTAGCTGTGAGACCTGTGGCGCGATGCGTGATTCCGCTATTGGATGGTTAGTGCCAGGCGCGGCTAGTCTGTCCCCCTTCCAGCTTGTGTGCGCTCCTAAACGTCACGGCCTTACTACATTCTCAAGGCCACGATTCACGCCTGGCTACAATAAATTGAAGGCCGCGATTCGCGCCTGGCTATATTAAATTTACGGCCGCATCCGTTGAGGTTCACACGATGCACTTACGGCATTGGAATGAAACAGGGCCCTAAAAGTATAAATGAAGCAATAAAAGGCATTCAAATTACTGGCAAAACAATCCCCAATGATCAAATATGTAAATAAAAGATGTATTTTTATTGTCATGTACATCCTCAATATGGCTGCCATATTAACCCTTTAGCACTCACAAAGGCTAGAATGTGACAGGAGGAGGACCTTGATGTGGGTGATCAGCTGTTGGGGAGGCCAGATGAGAGACCCCTAGAGGGTGTGGCACATCAAGTGGGGGCTCCTGCACAGCCAGCCCCACAAGGGGGGGAGCAGGCCCAGAAGCTTGCCAGGAGGCTTCGTGCACCCAGGGTGTACAGGGAGAGAGTCACATTAGAGGGGTTAACGGATGTGGAAGTGTATGAGCGTTTTAGGCTAACCTGTGCCAGCCTGGAGGAGCTCTATGCGGTCCTGAGGGAGGACATCCCAGGCATGACATGGATGTTAGCCGCCATACACATCCTATCATCTGGTAGTTTTCAGACCACTGCTAGCATAGTAGGAGGAATGTCTCAGGCAAGCCTTTCAAGGTGCCTGAGCACATTCCTCCATGCTATTTTCCCGAAAGCTGTCAGATACATCAATTACCCCCACACTGTGGAAGAGATCTTGAAGGTGAAAGCGGATTTCTTTCGAATGGGAGGTATCCCCAATGTGCTCAGTGCTATAGATTGTACACATGTAGCATTGATATCTCCTAGAGATTAGGAAGCGCTGTTCAGAAATCGCAAACACTATCATTCCATCAATGTACAGGTTGTTTGTGATGCAGACATGCGCATACAAAATGTGGTTGCAGGCTTCCCGTGAAGTACTCATGATGCCCATATCCTGCGTCAGTCATCCACCCATCGTTAAGCATCTACTGGGTGAGTACCCATAAAGGATCGCAGGCGAGCATATGTTACCAAGAGTGAATCCCCTAAAATATACATCATGTTCCACTGTAATGCTATTACGTTGTTGCGTGAAAAATGCGTGACGACGCATGCGCCAACAGACAAAATAGAGTCCCTCAATAGCATGAACGACATCTGCGTGCAGGAGTTGAGATAAGGACTTAAGGGTGGACTTAGGGGTTTTAAGGTTAAGTGTCTTTGGGCTAAGGTTTCAGGTTCTAAGTGTTACTGTTAGGCATGGGGTCTCAGTGGTTCAGGTTAGGTATGGGGTCTGAGGGCTCGGGTAAGAGGGTTTTGGCCCGTTAGGCGATAGATTCTACAACTTGCGCTCTTTGATCGACGCACATTTTGCCACACGATCTTCAACAGTGAGCTACTGTCGCCGGCTTCTGTCAGCCCTGTATTGTCTGCGCTCATTTGCCGTTCGCCCTAAAGAAGGTGTGCTGACTGAGCCATTGCATTGTAGCTTGTTGCTGTGCCTAACCCGATGTGACCTGGTCATAGGAGTAGGAAGTTCCAACCCAGAGATCCCTAAACTAACGTCACATTCATCATTGTGTATATTTACAGATGCTTTAACGAGCAGCACAACATCACATCCATATCTACATCTCCCATTTTTGTTTCCTTCAGGTGACGCAGGATATGGGTGTTTGCCGTGGTTGTTGACCCCTGTGAACAATCCACACACAGAGGGGGAGGAGAGGTATAATGCGGCCCATGCCAGAACCCGGAATGTAATAGAGCGCACCTTTGGCCTCCTGAAGATGCGCTTCAGATGTTTACATTCCACTGGTGGGGCGCTACAGTATACACCAGTGAAGGTTTGTCACATCATCATGGCCTGCTGTTGTCTGCACAATATAGCAGTACAGGTGATCTGTCTGGGGAACATTGATGATGCTCCGCTTGAACCGGCGAAGCGTCCAGTACCAGCACCTGGTGAGGATAACGTGCAGGGGTCACGACTACTTGCCCACGTCATTCGGGAGTACTTCCCATGTAAGTCTGAAACCAATAACAACCAACTATAATGTACCTTGATTATGGTTACTAATACATCTCTTTTCTCCTTCCCCATTGTCATACAGAATATCCAACAGTCCACAGTAGAGGATAGCTTTGTGATCTAACATATGTCTCATGACGCATTCTTAACACTGGATCAAATACAGCCTGCTCTGATATCCGTTAATGGTAAGTATGCGCACATTCCCATACACATCACATATATTGATATCTGCAAACCTCCAGAAAGTAAGCTAAATGGATGGTATGATATATTCCACAATGTCAATGGATATAGACCTCACAATCGTATTTGAAAACGTCTTCACAGAACAGTAATGTTCCCATTGTCTGATCATGCTATTCCACATCCCATGGAGGTCGATGCAATTCATAGCAATCTGGATATATGAACATACCAGCATATTGTAAACCATAATAAATGTACCTCATGGGATGCAAAGAGGGGATCTCTCCTGTTCTTTGTCAGCGAATGCTGGTAAAAGCATTCTCAGTCGGATAACAGGTATAGTCTCAAGGATATGTTAACTAGGAATCATTGTGCAATATATCATATGGATTGTGTGACTCATATCATCATATTGCGATTATAGAACTGCTGCCGTGTGTCAACACATTGTTTACCCACACAGACATGGGAAACGACCTGTACAGCAACAGAACATCAGCTACATCAATGTCGTCTACATTGTAAGTGAGTATTTGCGGGAAACATGTGCATGTATGCATGAGAGGAAATAACTAATAACTCCATTAATGTAGGCCTAACTTTCTTTTCCACAAGTCATCCCCTATGTATTGCTGAAGCGATCAGAAAAGTTTATCGGACCATGCAGACCTGTCCTGGGGGAACAGATCTCTTCGTTGAATACTCCACTTGATCCATCCAAGGTAAAGAACCACATGTGGATGTACGAACATGCATCAATGTGTGATAGTTGTGAGCTTCCATTTCTATTAAAGGCTGCACTGGTCTCTCTGTCTCTCTCTCTCTCTGTCTCTGTCTGTCTGTCTCTGTCTGTCTGTCTCTCTGTCTGTCTCTCTCTCTCTCTCCTCATCCCTCCCACCCCTGTTTACCCTTAATTTATTGAGTCACACAAGTCTTCGACACCTGAACGATTAGCAACTTCTGCTAACTATCCCGATTAACCCTTTACACTATTTTTTCTCTTGCCTTCTTCCTCACATCCCCTGCCTTTTCCTCAGACTCTTCTTTACTTCTCCCCTTTTTGTCTCCAACATTTTCATTTCACCTCTCATGCCCACCTCTCCCCTTTTATTCGCCCATCAGCTAATCTTACTCAAGCTGTGGTTAAACTTTGTGTCTCCTGACTGTCCCATCTGCAAATTACATTATCTGTCCACAAGGGGCAGATACCTTATTACATAATAGTGCATCGCACTTTACATCTGATCCCTTTCCTCTCCGACTAATGCATAACTTTCTACTTGACACAACTTCCTTCCTATGTATCTCTCACTTACTTATTAACCTTGCTATTCCTTATCTACTCTTCCCCATGTCCATTACCTTTAGCTTGGAAGTGGTGAGTTTAATCTTGTGGGGGCCTTTGGGAAGAAATCAGTTTTCACAAGACTTTACGCTCAAAACAGGGCCCTTCATTTTCTGTCGTTGGCAATATTACATACTGTATATTTCCGTGTTCTTCTCCCCTGTACAGCGCCACGGAATATGTTTGCACAATACAAATAAAAGATAATTAGACTAATCATAATATTCCCACATCAGGACAAATTAGTCTGGGCCATCATTATCATCTGACAGATGGTTAGCTTGTACGAGATCCCAATGCATAACATGTGTGCCGACATACCTGCATCTGTTGGTGGCTGCTCATATGGCATATGTAAGGTTTCCACTAATATATTATTTGTGTGTTTGTATTCCAGATCACGGTCAGAACAAGGCATGAAGATAAACATCATGACATTCCATGGCCATGTCAATGTCCTCATGTATGTGCATGTGTCTGTTTCATTGCTTTGTTGGATCCAGTGTGATATCTGATTACTTTGACTGAATAGCCGATATGTGTCACAAGACAATTTCACTATACAATGCAGATGTGATGTGACATCTGTCAGCTGATGTTCCTGGTATATCCACAGCATGTGTATGCTCATATAGTCTACCTCGATTCATATGTACCTATTGGTTTAGACATTCTATTCTCTCCTCTACTTGGACTGTTGTGAAGCCTGCAGCACAAACCCTTCCAGATCTTTTCTTTAGTGCTGATGTGACCCTTTCTGTGCATATGGGGAAGAGTAAATCTAGGCTTGGGACTTAACAGTTTATGAGGTTACGTAAATCTTCAGTTATGCAACAACAGTGAGTATAGATGCTCAATCAAAGAACAAACTACCCTTGATATTGCCTGGTTTGTTGTGAGTTCTCTGGAATAAGTAACATCTGACTGATAGGGTCCTGGTCAGGTCCCCATGTTTTTGACCAAGGTTATCTATGTAGGGGCTGCTTATTGTTGCATGAGAACTGACCTCATGGGCTCATAGCATTCACTGATTAAGCAATTATACTACTGATGTTGCATCAGAGTGTCCGTTTAACACACAAGCATACATTTTGCTCTCCCCATATGTATATCATCTTTTTCTGGATTATTGTGGCCTTTCCTTATTGACTGTTATATATATATATATGTAGTAACAATAATGAGATAAATTATATTGCCTAATGTTGGGTGATACACTGTAAATCCCATGATCATCTATATCAATGTAATTTCCCTTGCCTGCATTCTGCTCTCATATCCCTATTACCCTGTGTTACTTGGACTTTGTATTCTACTCCCCTCCACCATGATCCTTTGCATACCTGTGATGATTAGTCAACCTGTGGCTTTGTGGCAAGCTTGCTTTGTTAATTTCTGTAAATAGTAAATTTGATTTATCCGAGATGTTGTTTGTGTTGATACCATAGCATTTCTGGAACATCAATGAAAAGACCTTCATACTCCACATCTGTGCTCTGCGCCATCAGTTAGGGGTGTCAATAGAATTCTCACAGTGTGTTTGCATTACTGATTTCAACCATGAGGGAAGGTTGGTATTGACAATCTATATGACACAAAGCCAGATAAATGAGACAGGTGTCTGTAAGTGACTCACATCCTAACAGTGAACATACAGTATCTAACAAAAGTGAGTAAACCCATCACATTGTTGTTAATATTTTAGTATATCTTTTCATGTGACAACACTGAAGAAATGACACAGTGCTACATTGTAAAGTAAGTTTGCTGACCCATCAATAACTCAATACACAGCCATTAATGCCTAAACCATTGGCAACAAAAGTGAGTACACCCCTAATTTGAAATGTCCAAATTGGCACTAAATGTCAATTTTGTGTGCCCACCATTATTTGCCAGAACTGCCTTAACCCTCATGGGCAGGGAGTTCACCAGAGCTTCCCAGTTTGCCACTGGAGTCCTCTTCCACTCCTTAATGATACATCAGAGCTGGTTGATGCTAGAGGCCTTTGCACTCCCCCACCTTCAGTTTGAGGATGCCTACAGGTGCTCAATATTGTTTAGGTCTGGTGACAAGCTTGGCCAGTCCATCACCTTTACCTTCTTTAGCAAGGCAGTGTCGTCTTGGCGGTGTGTTTAGGGTCGTTATGTTATGTTGCCCTGCTGCCCAGTCTCCCAAGGGAGGGGATCATGCTCTGCTTCAGTATGTCACAGTACATGTTGGCATTCATGGGTTCCCTCAAAGAACTGTAGCTCCTCAGTCCTGGCAGCATGCATGCAGGCCCAGACCAAACATATATGCATGTCTATATATGTTTTATATAATATGTTGTGTGACAATTATAAAATCTGACAATTATGATGCAAGGTGTCCTCAACTTATGAACATAAAAATGTAGAATGGCAGAGAGGATTGTGGCTTCAACCCCGATTGACTGGGCCGCATGCCAGTATTGGGCCGCATGCCAGTATTCCAACATGATAACGACCCCAAACACACCTCCAAGCCGACCACTGCCTGGCTAAAGAAGCTGAAGGTAAAAAGTTGATGGACTGCCCAAGTAGGTCACCAGACCTAAACCCTATCGAGCATCTGTGGGGGCATCCTCAAATGGAAGGTGGGGAGTGCAAGGTCTCTAACATCCACCAGCTCCATGATATCATCATGAAGGAGTGAAAGAGGACTCCAGTGGCAACCTGTGAAGCTCTGGTGAACTCCATCCCCATGAGGGTTAAGTCAGTGCATGAAAATATTTACACTTTCACTTAGGGGTGTCTCACTTTTGATATTTACCCTGAATGAATATCTCCTTGTGTCAGAAACACGAACATCATGCATAGCCGTTACTGGAATCAAACTCAGGAATATTACCTCCACCCTCAGCTGCACTAGTGGCTGTTACCCCAACCCTACATTAAGACAGGGCTGGTATATTGAAGGAAGATGTATGTACTAATACAATAACGTTGTTTTGTAGTATTCATCTGGTGTTTAACAATCATGGTACAGTACAAACGAAAACAAACAATGATAATGTGAGCAATACATAATATTTATTCTTATGTGTGCAAATTATAGAACCAAAAAATGAAAATTTGAGGCAACCACTCCGTGTGTCGATTTGAACCTAAAGAGATAAGAACAAGACATCAATTAGAACAATATATGCATTGACTGCAACACCTCAACGTCAATAGATCTTGGACATCAATTGCTTCTATATGCAACATGAACATGTTCTCGCCTATTTACGCTTTCGTTGTGGGTCCTGACCCTCCAGACCTTTGGCAACCTTGGTCCTAGGCCGGCCACGACTTCTTTGAAGGGACTTCCAGGTCAGGTTTGCATACCCCAGTGAAGAGACTTCAGCCGCAATTGCCCTCCAGGCATCTGTCCTCTGAATGGGCCTCACCTCACTCCAGCCGGTTAAGATGGAGTGGTGGGCACGTACTCCTCTTAGGAGCGTTTCAATTTCCTGCTGATGAAAGTTTGCTGCCCTTTTTTTGGCAGCAGCAGCAGCTTGCTGGCAAGCCTGTTGCTGGAATCCCTGATCTCCCGGGCCTCTCCCTGCACTGCCTTCTCTCTCTCACTCCATCTCTCCTCCTCTCCTCACTCTCTGTCTCTCAATCACTCTCCATCTCTCTCTCTCACACTTTCTATTTCTCTTTCTCTTGCACTCTAAAACACACTCTCTTGCACTCTAACAAACACTCTCACACACTAACTCACTATCTCCCTCTCTCTGTCTCTTCCTATCAATCAATCGCTCTCGCTCGCTCTCTTTCTCTTTCTCTCTCTCTCTTCAAAATCCCTCCAACTCCAAGACCTGTGTGTCCACTTGCACAGTATACAACACAGTCACAGATTTACGAATTTCCCTCACTTTTAAACTATTTGCGGCCTTGATTGGCGTCTTCCTATTGGTTAATTGATTTCAGGTGGCGCCAGGAAAACCAGGATTATGGGCTTGAGACTTCTGTCCGTAACTCACGACCGTAGCTTCATGCTGAAGAACGTACAGGTTTTGCGGATGATTAACCTCTAAGCCCGGGCTTGACCTCTAAGCCCGGGCTTGCATGATAGATAGAACACGAAGATTGAACATGAAGTTAAATTTCTTTATTTGCAGATTTGAGAGTAGGGGAATGTTGAGCTATTAATTCTAAGACCAAACATCACTTTCCCTTTTAATAAAAGTACAGGATGGCTTTTCTATGCTACGAAACTTGATGGAGGCTAATCCCGCAGCCTTTGCGGGTCTGAGGTGCTCCAAGCCCGTGGACTTTGTCCACGAACATTTTACATGATTTAAAATAAAAATGATTTCCAGATTTGAGTGTAGGAGAATGTTGTGCTATGAATGCTAACACCTCCAATCACTTTAACGTCTCATCAAAGTGCAGGATGGCTTTATTATGTGCTGAATTGGTGCTCGCTGGACCTTTTTGGTGCAAGTAAGCTGCGACTCGGTTTTAGATAATTATGGCCTTGACGAGGGGGTTCACGTAGCATTTGAATAGCAACCATGGCTTTCTTGCATCCGAAACTCTTGCGGCAGTGTAAGATCAAAGGCTTTCCTGCTGCGCGTGCAGCCGCAAGGGATAATAGGGCGCCGGCTGCAATCCTGCCGGAGCATTGCTTAAAGTTATAGCAAAAAACTCTGAATTAGGTAAAGGCATAATTAACTGTTTCATAGCTTACACCCTGCAAAATAAAAGTACTACTTAAGGTAATCACATATTATAATTGTCAAACTGCGATTCGTCGTCACGCTTTGCGACAAATCACAGTTTGACAACAATCTGATCGCAAAGCCGTGCGGCGTCCCCACACACTCACTGCATTCCCAGCCACGATCTCCTCTCTCATCTCGGAGCTGTCAGTGCCCCCCAGGCCTCCTTCACCATACACACTGCTGACTGCTCTGTCCTTCCCTCCTAACCCCACACACTCACTCTCTCCTTTGTATTATCCCTGTCCCTCGGCAAGCCTTCTCCTCCTCCATACACCCCGCTCTCTCCTTCCCCAGTCACTCTCTCCTCTCACCTTCATGCTGTCACTGTCCCATCCGCAGACCCTCTTCAGTCACTTCATGTTGATCCGCAGCCCCTATATCCGGATTGGGGTTGGATCGGATCCGTCCGATCCGGCTACCCCCTCCTCCATAGAAGGTCACCCGGCTCTTCTTAGCTCCTGCCAGAAAGTGGCCCAACCCCCAACTAGAGAGAGAGAGATGGGGAGAGAGAGAGAGAGATGGGGAGAGAGAGAGATGGGAAGAGAGAGAGAGATGGGTAGAGAGAGAGAGAGAGATGGGGAGAGAGAGAGATGGGAGAGAGAGAGAGATGGGAAGAGAGAGAGAGAGATGGGAAGAGAGAGAGAGAGAGAGAGAGATGGGAAGAGAGAGAGAGAGATGGGAAGAGAGAGAGAGATGGGGAGAGAGAGAGATGGGTATAGAGAGAGATGGGGAGAGCAAGAGAGATGGGGAGCGAGAGATGGGAGAGAGAGAGAGAGATGGGGAGAAAGAGATGGGTAGAGAGAGAGATGGGTAGAGAGAGAGATGGGAAGAGAGAGAGATGGGGAGAGAGAGAGATGGGGAGAGAAAGAGAGATGGGGGAGAGAGAGAGATGGGGGAGAGAGAGAAAAATAGGGAAGAGATGATAGAGAGAGAGATGGGGGAAGAGATGGGGGAAGAGATGGGAGAGAGAGAGGTGGGGAAGAGATGGGAGAGAGAGATGGGGAAGAGAGAGATGGGGAAGAGATGGGAGAGAGAGACATGGGCAAAGAGATGGGAGAGAGAGAGATGGGGGAAGAGATGGGAGAGAGAGAGATGGGGAAAAGAGAGAGAGATGGGGAGAGAGAGATAGAGATGGGTAGAGAGAGAGATGGGGAGAGAGAGATGGGGAGAGAGAGATGTGGAGAGAGAGAGATGGGTAGAGAGAGAGATGGTATAGAGAGAGATGGGTAGAGAGAGAGATGGGTATAAAGAGAGATGGGTACCAGCCCCGCCCCCCGGGACTAGCCGAGGCCGCAGCCACCATCTTAATAGCAATAATATGAGAGACAGATTGTTAGAGAGAGAGAAATGGGGAGAGAGAGAGAGATGGAGAGAGAGAGAGCTGGGAAGGGAGAGAGATGGGAAGAGAGAGAGAGAGCTGGGAAGAGAGAGAGAGAGAGATGGGAAGAGAGAGAGAGAGATGGGTAGAGAGAGAGAGAGATTGGGAGAGAGAGAGATGTGAAGAGAGAGAGAGAGATGGGAA